>CAEFZY010076350.1:0-74758 GCA_903066815.1 Brachyrhaphis roseni
TTTTATTTATTTATATATATATATATATATATATATATATATAAATAAAATAAATTAACCACAAAAGCATTCCTCAATTAAAAAGAAAAATTAAATAAAAGTCCTAAAATTTAGGACCTAGTATTGAAATTCTAAGTGTATATAAGCATATAAGGCCAGATAGAATTCAAGGTTTCCCCCAGAAAACTTGCCAAGATCGGTGTTTGGATGCTAAGCAGTCATTCAGCCAGCGCCCTGTTGTGTTTGAGTTAAAAAAAACATTTAAAGTAGACAGGAAATTTGAAAATATCACTTGATAACTATGTGTTATTAAAAGATTGGATGATTTAAACCTGTACACCAACTGTAAAGCCTTAAAAAATGAAAACATTTTAAAAAGACTTAAAAAAAAGCAAAAAAAAAAAAAAAAAAAGCAATGCTTAGCTTGGTGGGGGCACAAGTAAAGTCTGGTGGCCCACCAGGCTTATGATGCACAGGAGGAAAAACTTGAAGGACTTTAATTCTATTTTATTTATTTTTTTAAATGTCAGATCCTCCTCATTTTTATCTTGAAATTCTTATATTCTAAAGCAGCTATAATAAATTCCATATCAAACCCTAGTTACAATTAGAAAGTATTTGGGCATGTCCAGGCTGATACCAATTTCTAGTTTTCTTTGTGGTCTGATCTCTTAAGTCAGATTTAGATTTACTTTTTCCCCCCTCTTCTAAATAAAATAAAAAATAAAGTTCTCAATCCTGGTCCTTGGGCCCACTATGATTTAGTGTTTACACAACGCTTACCACCACAAATAAAACTATAGATCAGTTGGGTTTTTTTGGCTTGAATATTGCGATTTAAATTGCTTGATAAAGAAAAAGTCTAGATCTAAACACAGAATCACAATTTTTTTAAAAATAAATTGAATCAAATGTTATAGGACAGCTTCACTGATCATAACTGCTAACAAAAAAAACCGTAGCAAGATATGGCAGCCCAAGAGACGCATCCAACATCTCTGTTCTTCAACTTAAAAGCAAATTTGAGTCAATAATATATTAGAATTATAAAAGGAATATACAAAAACATCTGAACTCAGTCAAAAACATACATCAAGCACAGCTGGAAGACGAGTGAAAACAAGTATGTGTCATTTCAATTTCAGATGGATAAGCACGCAGATTTCAAATGGAAACGTGGATTAAAATGAAATTATTCTTACCCATAATACCACATGAACATGTTCTAAATCACTTTGAATATAAAAATGATGGAATGCCAGCAAGCTGTAAGGCTGTGGAAGCCAAATCCTGTTTACAAATCATTTTTACTGAAGGTGATAAAGACACAATGAGCAAACCCGAGTTAAAGGTTTAAAAATTGACAAAAATGTCCTCCAATGGCATTTGTGCTTTAATATTTAAAAAAATAAAATGAAATAATATTTTTAGATAAGTTTGGTTTGCTCAGAATTACTTGTCTTTAAACAGGATTTCCCTTCCACAGTAAGTATTGAAATTTCAACTCACCGTCTGCAAACATAAGAAAGCAGTAAGAAAAAAAATGAACATACAAAAAGACAAAACAAAAAAAGTCAAAGCAATCATAGCAGCTGGACTAAAACAATAAAAATATGCTATTTTAGTCTTCATGAGAAATGTTTAGTGTTAAAAACAACAATGGCCAATAAAACATTTAATGACAGAAAACTAAAGAAGCTCCATCTGTACAGACCTTAATGAATAAACTTAACATGCTCTGAAAACGTAAAACCAATAACTTCACATTGAACATAAGTTTTAATGCAGTTTAAAAAAATAGCAATATTAAAAATCTATCCTTAAATTCTGGCAGAACGTGTCTCTCTAAATCAGCAGAGATCTGCATATTTGCTAGCGCCGTACCTTTAAGTGCGATGACCTTGCTGGCGGGATTCATGATTGCGCTGTCAGCTGAGATGGGTCTCCGGATCGGAGTATTGGGGTCGGCCATGTCAATGATCACAACTTGGGCCTGCTCCCCCACTTTCTCCCGGATGCAGATGAATTTGTCAGACTCCATGGTCAGGGTGCTGAAGCCGATGTTGGCTGGATTGATTCCCAAATTTTGGAGCTGGGGCAGAAAGGGAGAAGACAAAAGACATGTCAGACTGAACAAAAATCCACTACAGTGGGCTAGGAAATTTATAGGTGCCAGGAAATTTCTTTAGACAACTCAGCTCCACACTCAGTGTGCTTTCGCAAAATATTACAAATGTTATGATCTGTGGTGTTTAAGTCACTATAATATAGGACACGTTTTTTGGGAAAATCAAGAGCGAGTATAACTGAAGGCTTGAGTAAAACATATCAGAACTTTATTTTTGACTTCCTGATTCAGTTACATAACCAATCTATTACCACATTTTAAAAAAAACAACAGCTGCAACTATTTTAGTATGTGCTTTAGTAGATTTTTCATTTAAAAAAACTTGAGCCCTGTTTTTATAGATCAATAGAGGTAAATAAATAAAACTTTTAAATAAAAATATTTATTGCCAAACATGGTGCTCCTTTAGTGAAATTGAACAAGGAAAAGCTAAAATTATGCCACCTGAGGAATTTTGGGTAAAACATATTTAAAGACAATGGTGTTCTTATGTGAAATGTAAAAATATATGTATATTGTACAGTTTTGGCTTAATTACTGCTCTAAAAAAAGGCAATTTTTTTCAGCAAATTTCCTTTTTTGGGGTCCATACACGCCAGTTAACGATCGATTAATAAATTTGCTGACAATTATTTCAATTAATCGTTTCAGCCCTAGTGTGTTTATTATATTGCAAAGCTATTCCAAATCCTTGACGCCACTTTCTTGATCTCGGCTTTAAAAATAATAATAAAAAAAAAAATCTGAATGCGTTTGATAGGAAGAAGGATTTCTCTCTGCCTCACAAAAGCATCGACACAGCAGTACCTGAACAGAAAGGTGTGCACTAAATGATCCAAGAAGTATGCCCAAATGCTAATAGATTAATGTGTGGTTTGCGATTTTACTGTGGAATATTGCAATGACACTAGCTTTTGCAACCAACGCATTTCCCCTCACTTCTCGCCGTCTCATCTCATTGCAATGCTTTCCATTTTTCCATCTCTCTTGCTTCCATCACCATCGGATATGAACATCTGAACCGAGTCTTCATCGAACACAAAGAAAATTTCAACGAACACCTTAAATACCACATTGCAAACAGTTCTTTCCCATTAAGGATGTTGCAACGTTAAGGACCAATATGAGGATGTTGCAACAAGTCTACTCTGCAGTCCTACGATGTGCCACAAAACCATGCACAAGTTCAACCACTACGCATGCCTTCTTCCTTTACCAACGAACAGACTTGATGACATTGATATTATGATTTCAAATAGAGAGGAAATGAAACCACCAGAAAACACTTCCCATGTAGCAGGTTGTGTTGTTGCAATTTCCTCTCGTTGTGCAACCAATGAGTAACGCACCGCATTTGTACAACTTCTGAGTACCTAATGGATGAGTTTATGGAAAATAATTACAAGAATGGTTCATTCTTTGCAGCATTTGGGGGGGAAAAATATAATCTCTGGTTATAGTATTTACAAAGGCCACAAGAATTTTTTTTTTTGGGTGGGGAAGACTTCTGGGGTTGATGGCATTTAACTGCAATTTGCCAAATTGAAATGGGTGTTTGTATTACAGTTGGCAAACTGCTATCATTCAGAGCTAATCAGCAGGCAGGCACTTTTCCAGGAACTGCTCAACAAAATGGTGACGACGTTTATCAATGACGGGGTACACCCTTCTCACATCTCTGCCCCACCCACATTCTTTCAGAGTGTAACCTGGTTCTCTCACAGTGACGCTGCAGTTCGGCAACTCACAGCGGTACAAGCAGATATGAACAGAAATATTCTGAAGCAGTTTTCCCCTCCCCTCTTTTTAAACCAAATGGAGCATCTAGTTGAAACGCATGCAACACCAACACGATCCAAGTCTGCTACAAAAGAAAAAATTCTAGTTTTCTTGCTAGTTTGAGTTTAGCAGGAAGTCCTTTCATTCACAAAGAGAAACACTTGTAAAACAGGAAAGACCAAGACGGTACCATCACAATGATTGGGAAAATAATGTAAAGATGGGAAATTGACAAGACCACGGTTTAGTCTAGTGGACTGGCTTCCTACAAAAACATTTGGTGAACCACTGTTGTCGAAAACAGCCGTGACAATCAACAGAAATTTGGGTGAAAGCAGGTCAAACCTGTGGCGCTTCAGCTAATGTGGAAAATCATTTAGTCAGCCAGTCTGGCCTGTCTCCACCTTTCCGCAGTCGTTTTTAGCTCAGGTGTGGCGACTCAAGATGATAATTGAAACAACTAAGAGTTGCTTAATAAACGGATTAAAACCAGAGCAAATGGAAAACTAGTCTGGTAATTACCCTAGAAATGTCTTGAAAATTAACTAAACTTGGGATGCCATAGTTGTACAATAAGTTTTTAACCACCACAAGAGACAAAAACAACTTCATCAAGTACCACCACCTTTATTTGGGTACAGTTAGCATCTGTTTTTTGCTACGTGTGCTGAGTAATACACATTTAAATTCCCCCATGTCCATTTAAAGTATTCCTGCCTTTTAACTTCCATTTGCTTTATGCTTCATTAATGTTCAGAAATTATATGTACCAACCATTTTATTTACATTTGTGATTAAAGAAACTGAAATGAGACACTTTAGAAAACAAGGTGGTTCAATAACATCTAGCAAAACTGAACAAAAAAAAAAGAAAAAAGAATAAAATCTGTGCAGCAGCTTGGGGCATGTTCACAAGCAACCAAGTGTGTAAATCACTGGGGAAGATGAGACAGAAAAAGGAGAACCTGAGGTTAATGAGTAATACACAAGTAGTGTAGGATCAGGGTTGTGGATACAGGTGAACGGCAAACTTCATAAAGAGGGCCTGATGCATCTTTGCTCGCAGGGGCAAAAGATTTAAAGGCCATTTCTGGGCTTTCTGTTAAACCTAGATTATTTCTTGCACTACTCAGTTTCACAGCATTTCTTTTTTTTATTTTTATCGTTTTAGATGAACGGAGCATCCAGATGATTAAGACTTCATTTCTGCATTGACCGTCCCACCATGTGTCATAGATTTGACTCTTTACTGCATCTGACAATGAAAAGAATTTCCTTTGAAAATACAAATGCTGGTATTTTAAAAAAAAACCAATAAAAAAACAATTCCACAAATATCAAATTTGATATTTCAGTAAAGTGACCATGATATCCTATATTATAGACAAACGCTAATTACGTTCTTGTGTCAATAGAATGAAAAGGTGTTTCAGTTTAATAACTTAAAACTTGTGAAACCTTCCATCCATCACACCCTGGTTTCCTAAAGGAACAGTTCTTTATTAAAAGTTTAAGCTTAAGCTGTTTTACAGATAAATTTTATTCCACTCAAAGTTTTGAATGAACTCATTCACTTCTACTGGTGTTTTTATGTGGAAGAGTTTGCAGAGGTGATAGCATTAGCTCACTTCCTTCCCATTTTCCGTAGATAAGTTCAAATCTTATATTTGTTTGCAGTCAACCAGGTTAGACTAAATTTTAAAAGGTTGTTCCCAAATGAATTATCTTGATGAATTTCTTCAAAAAAACAAAAACAACAACAAAAAAAAACTTAAGTGTTGCACTTGATATTAGTATTTTTTTCCAGGAGCCAATAAATCATGTAGAGTCCTGTCAACGGGGTCAGAGACTGAGTTCAAGTTCCAACTTTCAGTTTTCAGCTGAAACTTTCAAAGGTCCCAGCTGATCACTTTAAGTAGAAACATCTCTGTATTTAAAAAAAAAAAAAGAAAAAAAAAAGCTATTAATTTTTTAAATATCTATAATCTAGCAATAAAAATCTGGATTATAGATTAAGAAAACTTCTGGATAAGAAAATGAAAACAGTGTGCACTTCCTCCTGTTATCAGGGAAAATTTACAGCAGCTGACTATTCAAACATTCCTACCCTCCATGTTAGATACACTGTAAAAGAAAACACATTGCGTGGATGGGACATTGCGTCCCATCCACAGCAAGATGGGAGCTGACATGACAAAATAGTGAAATAATGGCAATAGAACTAATTTTCGCCTGTAGTCATGCATCCCCAGACTAGTTCAAGTTTATAGAAAGTCTCACACTTTCATCAGGCAATAAGAGTATCTCGAAAATCAGTTTAAAACATCCTGGATTACGGGACGGCAACAACGACTAATTTCTGAGTGAAAGTCCTGACACCAAAAATGCACCATTTACAAAGCCTGACCTGCTGATTCCCAATTTGGTAGACACATATATATATATAGCCAACACTATCAAAGGAGTCTGAAAAGTTACTAAATTTATAGCAACAAAGTCACCCCACTGTTGCCAACTCAGAGGCTTTCTTGCTATATTTAGCAACATTTCAGACTCCCCCCAAAATTACATAAAAATTAGCTAAAATCTGAATCGGCTGATTTGGCTTTTGCAAGTCAGATCAGCCAGAGAACTGCAATTGGTGCACCCTTAGTGATTACTATTAACTAGGGGTGCACCGATTTATAGGTGGCAATTTCCTTAATTTTGGGAGATCTGTGATTGGTCGATTTTTACAGAAGATCTTATCCACCTAGTTTGGCAAACGTCTAAGAGTCAACCACTGTCCTCATTATCATGCCGGTGACAAAGGTTTGACTGACAGATCAGCCTGATAAGTTATGTCTGCACATTTACAATTAATAATAGTGACCCACTGATGCCAATTAAACAACTTTATGATATTGAACATCATTTCAGACAACAAAAAAATTGGTATCTGCCAAAATCGGAATCGACAGGTTAAGCTTTTTAAAAGATCAGTAATTGGCCAGAAAACTGCAATCGGCGCACCCCTGCTGTCAACTGGGCAAATGCAGACGTGACCTGGTGGCCAGATCTGTCAGTCAAACTTTTCATGGCAAAGCAAAAGAGGACAGTGGCTGATTGTCAGACCTTTGCAACAGTAGATAACACAGATTGATAAGAGCGGTTTCGCATCAGCCAATAGTAAAAAAATTAATAAAATTCAGTCCGGTGCACCCCAGCTACTTACAGTATCAGTGAATTTCAACTTGGGTCAGTGAAGACAAAGTGTAAAAAGATGTGAGAAGCTTGCATGTTCTACAGAGACATGTCAGCTGTTCATTCAGATCTTGGATGATATGATGTAGGCCATTTTGTTTCTTTGATATTTTATACTTTTGTTGCTTTAGGAAGAGAAATTGCCCTTCTGTTCAATGTAATGCTTGCAACGTCTTACAGAATATGATTAATGAGCAAATGTTGGCAGCCATAAGGAAATAGCCAAATGAAGGTAATGATCTACTTACTCCACAAGAAATACACAAACCTAAAATAAGACACTAAAGAGTTTAAAATGTCAACTGTAACAAGAAAGATGAAATATCAGCCACTACTGAAGATCTACTGAAACTGGAGTTGATATTCTATGGATATGACCTTTAATTCTGATAGTAACAGTACAGGACTGCTCAGCATTAAAAAAAACTGTTAATGTTTCAAACATGTAAAGTTCAAGGAAGGGCAGGAAAGGATACGCTATGCTATGTGCTGAGGCTTGCAGCAGTTCAGTGCAATGTACTACAACAGGAAGCTAGAGACCCATTGTGTACAGAAGCTAGTTTAAAAAAAGAAGAGCTGCATAATAATGCCTCCTCTACGGTGAGCCACTGAAAGAACGTACCGGCCAGACAACAGAAAAGAGCTGCTATTAGTGTCAGATGAAGTCAGGTGACAAGTAGGAAGGAAAACACGTGTTTTAAACTCCACTTCAGGTCAGTTTTAGAGGTGGCTTGAAAAGATCCATTTCCTTTATCTCAAACAACATTTAGGCAAGTCCTGAAGAATGTCAAGTGTTCAGCAAATCAGCATCCTTGCCAGCCTGTCACGAGTTATCAGCTGGTCATTTACAAGCATTGTTCAAAGTGCAACGCTGACATTTGTAATGGGACATTATAAACGCTTGGTACAACAAATTAGCAGATCTCCCAGTGGTTTAAATATAAAGAAGCTCAAGCAGCAGGTTAAATCTTCAGAAACACTTACGCTTGTGAACTTGTGTTGTCTGGAAATAAAAAAAAACTTCTGTAAACAAATTACTGTGTATACTTATAAACTCTGATTTAAGCACAGAAAAGTAATGTTAATGCAACTTGTAATTATAGGCTTTTTTAATGTGGGAACTGAACAGATTTGTCTCTCCCTGACAAAACATGTGGTTTTCCCTTGAAAAGGAAACATGACTTTTCAAATACTTTGAATATGGAAATTTCTTTGCAATGGCCATTTTGTTCCCATGATGAAACATAATCAACCAGTTTGTAGAGATTTAAGAGAACAAAACGGAGGGAACGACACTTAAAGACCAGTCCTAACTTTTCTTACCACCAGGATAATAATGGGGGGGGAAAAAAAGTCTTGTGAGCAGCATAAAGCTAAGATACAACCAATTAAAACGACACCGCCAATTAAACGTCTTTAACTTCAATCTGGCATATAATATATAAAAATGGATGATTTATAAAAGTGCAAGCTATGCATGTTAACCGGATGACAATAGGCACACTTGCTGAGTTTGAAGGAGTGTAAGAGACAGCAGGAAGCGGGAGATAGAGAGTAGCCAAAGAACAACGGTTTTTGCTGACTGAGACTTTCTGTGTTAAAGCCAAGAAATCAGCATTTATCTCAATATACCAGGGGCTCCTTACACCCTGAAATGTTAACATGAGATGCAAATTATTTATCATTAAATCTCTTCAGGTAAAGATGATTTCTTTCTCCAACTTTTCACCAATAAGGATGCAGAAATTTCTTCAAGCTTCAAGTGATATTTAACTATTCAAACTCACTTCTCAATCATTTTTTCTTTTAAAAAAATAACTTTAAAAGTCCACAATGTAGTTCATATTCAGTACCTTGAAAACAGATGCTCAGATGTAAGAACAGTAATATTCTTTAATAGATTTATGCAGATAAATATCACTACATTTTCAATCCAAAATTATAGAGTAATTACCAGAAATATTCATGTCTGCATATTGTGCATTCAGCATACATTAAGAGGATCAAACAGCTACTTTCAAGTGGGCTTACTCAGTATTAATACATATTTATTTTTAAAGACCATTAAACATGCCATATTTGAGAAAGAAATTAGTATTTAATTGTTTTGCAGAATTAATGTATTTTGCAAAACAATTAAAGTTTTTTTTTTTTCAGTGTTAACACTTTCAGGCAAGCGTTGCAAACACAAAATTGTTAATGTTTTGCCTGGTGAAATTAAGGGTTAACCAACTATATCTCCTAACAAACCAACATTAAAAAATTCAGACAAAAAAAAGGTAGTGGACATATTTCCTTTCACAGCAAAACCAGTTAAAATGAAAGTTTTGAAACATGTATGAAATAGCATATGCATATCATGCATTAGTGATGACTACCAATGATCTCCTGGGAGCTGATTTGTCACGAGAAAATGCTTTGACAAACCCAAGAAATATGATAATCGGGAAAAGTCTAAGCAAATCACAAGCAACTGGGAACTAACAAAAGGGAATGAATGAACTATTTATGGTTCAAATCGGGAGGAAAAAAATAACTAAGCAACTTTCAGTTTCATGAGAAAGTATTGGTATTCTTAATCTGAAAGGAAATCAAAATTGATAGTTTGCAAAACAGAGCAATTTAAAAAGAAAGCAGCATCAGAGCAGTGATCCAGATTATTCTATAAAGTAGTTTTGTGTTAATTTCTGTTCAACTCCCCTCCTGCAATCAAAGTGCTTTAAACAAGTGAAAAAGTATTCTAGAATAATTTTTTTTCTATTGTAACTGATTACAAAACCTCTCTGTACAGCTGTGTGAAGCTCAGCTTCCATATAGCCTCCTGTGACAGGCCCACATATTAACTCAAATGCTGTAATAGCCAAGATGAATATTTTACACTTCACTTGTTTTTAGGAAGACATTTATTTACTTTTTAAGCGAGCTCAAACACACGTAACATGCACCTGCATTGAAAAGTAACAGTAATTTATCCTAAAATTCCCATGGGAATTGTCATTTGCATCAGTTTTTGTGGAAAGAAGAGATATGACAAATGTTTTTTTTCTTTAAACAGGGGCTGTGCCTAACCTTGACCTCTTCTCAGGGGGTCAATGTCTGATGTACTGACAACCATGAAGGGGGTTGCAGTGCCTATATGTTTGTGTAGTTCATACTTCAGCGGAAAGCTCCCCATTCTGATTATTGTATAGCTATGAAGCTGAAATATGTATTAAAACAAGTTAAACAAGTAGATGCAATACCTATTAATCTTGATTGAAAAACTTTAGTTCCCAATGTTTTAAATCTAGAAAAACAGCATATTGCTACCTTATTTTGATACCTTTGCCGACAGCTTGCTTTAATCAGGTGATAGTAAAAGGTGTGACCCTTTAAAACAGAAGGTATGAGTAACCTCACAAGAAACACTTCAGAACTGCAAAAAAAAAAAAGTAATGTAGCTACTTTTTACTTTGAGTAAAACCTACATGGTAGTTTGTTTCACAGATTTTTTTAAAGTGGTTTGACTCAAAAAAACTAGTTGGGTCCACCGGCCTCAGCCAACATGGACAATACACCTGACTTGAATAGTCTGATACCACATGACCCATTCTACAACTGGCCATGATAAATATACTTCTAGCCAGGAAACTCTTTCGAATAAAAATATTCGAGTAAAAATGACTTCACTTAGATTTTACCTTCTCCCCCTTCACCGTGTTTAACGGGTTTCAAGCAAACGTGCAGCTAATTGTGCTAATTAAGCTCATTAGACAATTATGCAACAGCTAGGTCTACAACTCTGGAAAAGGTTTATGGTTGACAGCTAAAAATTACATCTGTATGTACTCTAACAATTGCTGCCATTCAATAATGCCGTCAAGGACGGATAAGTTGTCGAAAAAAAACAAAACAACTTTGGAACAAAGTTTGTAACTGTCACAATTAAATTTTTTCAGGAGTTATGCTGTTATATCAGAGACTTTTGGTTGAATTGAGGGCAAGTGCGTCTACTCGGTGTGTTAGCAAGCTTGCTAGATGCTAGTTCAGATAAACGTCATCCACCCTGTCAAGCTAGTTAGCATAGCTGCCGAAAGCTAACTTAGCCTGCTAGCAAGCTCAAACTTCAGTTCAGAAAGTCTCTGAAGCTACAGTTTATCACATTATAGGTGGTAAAGAAAGACAAACTTCGCTAAACAAGGATGTCATTCATTAGTTTCTCCACGTACCTGTAGATGCTCCTGAAAGCGAATAGGAAGGATCTGAGCCATGGCGGTTCTCCTGTCACCCTCCTCCGATTTCTTCTAATGCTAACAAACTAAGGCTGCTGCTTCTCACAGGTCCTAGCCGGACAGCCAGGGAGGCTCTACTCTAAATACCCACTTCTCAAATGATTCAAAACGTTCCGCAGAGTGTGTTGCCGGTGTGAGGGTACTTTTCATTCGTCCCGACAGCTTTCGGTTGAGGTGTTTCCCCGGCTAATTACCGACTGCCACTACACCGACTCCCTGGACCTGCAATGGCGATGGAGGTTGGTCAGCACAGAAAACATCCCGGAAATGAAAGTGCAGTCGACGAGGCGGATGAATACCAGGTCACACTTCTTTAAAAAGTGCATTGTGTTCTAACTAATTAATATTTTAAATTGGATTTGTACTTATCCACATTAAGCATCGTTGTGTTAAAATCTAAAAGCAGAAAGGTTGGACTTTATTGCTTTATTATGCGATTACAGATGTAAAAGTGGAACTACTTCTTTCTATTCGCCCTTTGATTTTTGCCACATCATTCGTCTTTGTAAATTAACGTCATTACTACGCGGTGTGTAGGGATTGTAGCCAATCAAATCAGTCAAACCCAAACAAGACGTGCAACTTTTTTGAACCAGGTGTTAGGCATTTTCTTTTTTACGCAGATGCATTGTGGGCTTAAAAGCAACAAAGTGGTTCACTGTGAAGAAACGCATAATGTGCAAAATATTAGCTCACACTGTCCAATTATTAAATATAGATCCATGTGCAAGTGCAGAAAATTACCTTTGGTTACATAGATGGATCTCACCTTCACTAAAAATGTTTTGCTACTACTTTAAATGTTTGAACACAAACATGCTATATCTGTAAGGTGGAGTGAGACTTGGTAGTATTCGTTTCCCTTTTTTACATCCACAATTTCTCTTGGCAAAGGATGTGACATTATTACACAATGTATAACTGACTGCTGAGATGCATTCGTAGAGACCTTATTTTGATGACCCAGCAGTCATGGCTTCCGAAAAAGTAGAGTTTGCAGGAAAGTGAGTACATGGTATTTGTCATCTGTGTGTGGTTGACAGCTATATTTGTGGTGTTTCAACATTGACATCAACAGAGGTCAGAAAGGTCAGCAAGCATTTTAGTGCAAAAATCAACGAAAAACAAACACTTCAGATTTTATGATAAGAATTTAGTAAAGTGTCTTATTTCTGCTTAAAACCAGAGAAAGACCAGGGCACAAAGGAATACGTCACTGGAAAGGTTATGTAAACAATAACAGAGAGGATTAATCAGTTCTGCAATTAGATAAAAATGCTTACTCTTCCTTGTGGGACCTGCTCTCTACAGGAAAGAGCAGAAGGCCCTTTCATATGACCTCCAAACCACCTCAACTGAATCCTTTCGACGTAAAGCAACAGTGACTCTACTTTGAGCTCCTCCCAGATAACAGACTTTTTTTAAATGTTATTTCTAAAGCTGAATCGAGCCACTCTGTGGAAGAAGATTATTTCAGTAGTTTGCATCCAGAATCTTGTTCTTTCTGACGTATTTGGAACCCCAAATTTACCAAACCAGTCAAGCTTCATGTCAAGACCATGAGCACAGTAAACAGTGCAGTTGACAAGAAGTAGCCTTTGTGGACTTCAAGTCGCTCCCAACAAAAATTCTATTTTGTGTACACGACTCTTCCTTTGGCCATGTAAGGACTGGATATCCTTTAAATGCAACCCATACTCCTGCAGAGTCCGTCACAAAATATTTTGACCTGCATAGTAGTAAGCCTTCTCCAGATCTAGAAAGTACAAGGAAAGAAACAACAAAACTCATCAGGGTAAAGAGCTGCTCTACTTTCTATGCCAAGTTGGAACAATACTCTCCAACCCCCCGACTAAAAACGGGGACTGCAACTTTGATCTGCCACTCCATAGGTGTCGTTCCAATTCTTCATTTGACATCAAAGAGACTTATCAGCCATGACAACACTGGCAATAATACCTGAAATGAAAAATCACTTCATAGTGGATGTTAAAGCTGAAATGTAAAAACATCTACATTATCTAAATATATGTATGTCCTCTGATCTTTTTGCATCTTCTTGCTAAGGGACTGAAATCCTGAAAAAAAAACATTAGTCATGACTCATCTTTCCCCACTGCACCCAAGCCTTAAAAAGTAATTCACCTTATCATCACCTGTGCATAAGCTTTTTATTCAATCCGTTAAATGAGTGTGATTCAGAAGCAGCGTCCAGTGAAGGCTGCCCCAAATGGCCCATTCATGCTGCTGTTGCCATGGATTCACAGGCCAAGGAAACTGGCAGACACAGACACTCATAGAGAACCAATGTGTGTCACCTTCGGTCTCTCTACGAGAAAGCTGCACTTGCTTCCTTTGACAGGTTTTAACTTCAAGTTTAATAAAAACAAGAGGTGCAGTTGAGGTTTTAAAGTCTCTGTCCTTCAGGTCAATGTGCAGCCAGGCTTCGATCTGATAGATGGGCAGCAAATCCTGTGAATTATATCCATTAGTAACTATACAGACTTTTGACTGCCACAGTACTCCATTGTGCTTTGGCCAGGATTAAAGCACAGATGGGAGCTCTGCATCTTCCTTTGGCTGAGAGGATACCACCAAGGATGACTGAGTGGGACTGACACTTGGATCCTGAGCCAAGAATGAAAAAAGCCCTAATGGGTCCTCTGTTCTCTGTTTTCTCCCCTTACTCTCTCTTTTTCACATCCATTTGTTCCCTGTTAAGAAGGTTCAGATTAAGCAAAAAGGCCACCTTTTTGAGTTCTTTTTTGTCTGTCTGTCATTGTATCTGGCAATGATAGCCTACATGCTATCATTGACTAACACAATGACCTAGCTGAGACTAAGTGAAAAAGCATGCTCCAGTGTCGTGAGGGGGGAAGTGTGATGGGGAGCATGGCACTCTTTTGTTCCTGGGAGCTTGTGCCATGTTGCAGCATAGGTGGTTCCTGGCTTGCAGCCTGTGGCTATTGGGCATGTTCAGAGTTGGCTGTGAGCTGGCATGGTGGGGTTACTGCCATGTATACCTCTCTGCGGCTGACTGTTCAGGTAGGATGGCACGGTGACTTTCCTTCCTTGATCTCTCTGAGTACTGGCTGTTGTGGATTGCCAGAGATGATTATGGGGGATTTAGTACCCAGTGTTTCTCTCTGTGCCTCTCAGGCCTGGGGGTGTGCTTTGCTGCCCACCTGCCTCTGTGTCATATGGCTACTCTGTAGGCTGGTGGCCTGGTGTCTGTCTACCTGGGGTTGCTGCTGACTACTTTGATTCCAGATACAGCCGTGATTAAGAATAAAGTCAACAAAGCATTAGGAGATATTCTTTGGATATCTTAGTGCAAAGCTGCCCTACTACATGTGGGCATTAAGTTTCACCATATGATTTGCCATGGCTGGACAATTAAACAAAACTTGATCTAGCATTGTGTTGATACTCAACAGTGACAGTATCTGTATGCACAGTGAGTCAGAGACTTTTAGACTACTGTCTCGTGACAAGATGGATAGTAAAGGACTCACTTTTGTCCAATAAAACCTCAAGGACAGACTGAAATTCTGCAAAGTTCTAGGATGTGCAGCAAAGACTGGTCTCTGATAAATCCTCCCTTTTACTGTAGATTACACTTTGATTCTTGTATTCTACCAACAATGAAGCCCCTTCCTGCAATGCACGTCTGGGGTGCCCAGAAACAATATCACGAAGAAGTACTAGGACCAAAATGTCCTCAAACAACAGTTTTTCAATTCACATGGCTATAATGTGTATTTTGAAGCATGATGGAGCTCTGTGTCACAAGGGAAAATCACGAAGGTGGTGTCTCAAGAAAAAACACAGGGTAACCTCTCTAAAAGCAGATGGAGACAGAAGCCAAGACACAACTCACACCAATAAGACAAGAATGGATGGGGTTACAAATAAAGGTCTTTAAATCTTATATAACATTTTCATTACTCTTCTGTATAGAAACATGTAAACATCAAAATGATCAAGTCTACAAAACACAACACTTTTGTTATTGCCAAAACATTGTACATTGAGGCTAAGAACACACAATCAATCTTTCTGAGCTTCCAGTATTTCTCCTATATTTGTACTATTCCTCTTCAGTCATATGCAGCCCAATATAGCTTAACCTTTGAACCCTAGTTGAAGGGAAGTTACTAATTGACTGTGTGTGTGTGTGTGTGTGTGTGTGTGGGTGGGGGGTTGGTGTGCGTGTCCCTGTTCAACTCGTGTGTGTGTGTGTGTGTGTGTGTGTGGCCCTGTTCAACTCTGAAGCATACAGAAGTACAGTTTGGCAAAGGGAAACTAGTCAGTCTAAAGCTACCAACGAACAGAAACAGGCTAGAAAATCATTAGCATGTAGCTACAGCTGAGTATCGAGGCTAAATGAATACTCTATGTGTTTAGCAGCTTCCTGCTGATAAACATACATTTTAACCAAGAAATAAAAAAACGCAATTAAATCAACTTCAAATATATTCAAGTAATTTAAATAGAGAGAAGCGCAATCGTGTCACCTATGACCAGACTTAGTTTGGAGTTTGGTGCCATCTAGTGGCCGGATGAACTAATCGACCTTCAATGAATAATTTTCAAAAAAATACTAACTTCTAATTCTGCAGTATAAAGTACACTTCCCAATTTAAATTAGACCATATCGTTGTCTGTATTTTGCTGTTGACTCATCTCTGTGATCTTGTAACAATATTTATGACTATTTTTAAAGACAATGATTTTTATATAAAATGTTCTGCCAGGTGAAATAATTTGGTCAAGTTTACAAAAGTGACATAGTCACAAATGACGCTTTTCATTAAAGAAAAAATTCAATTGAAATACATTTTGCTTTAGATAATTTTCATATGTTTTCATAAACTCTCGAACAAAAAATTATGAATTTAGGATTTTAAAGATTACATTTTCATGGGGTAATAATCAAAATAAAATTTTTACAGCTCATATTTATACATCCATCAACATTTGGCTTAGTATCCCTTTGCAAGCTGCAGACAAAACATGTTTTCTTTTTGTAGCCATTAATGCTTTCTTTTACTGTGGCTTCTGTTGGTTACATGTTTGATTGTCTGATCAGCAATGGAATGAATCCCCTAGGAAACAACTCGTGTTCAGTGAATGAGGAGGCTGTTTGTGTTTGCTGTATCTCTCTCTCACAAAGAATGTATTTTCTTTGACCTCAAAATGTTCCAGGGAAAGTTTGATGTTTCTGGGCCAATGCAGCAACAAGTTTTGTCCCACTTAAGCTGATAATAAACCAACATATTGTTTATTGTTTTCTTTCTGTGTCAACATCTTTTTTTACGCTTCAACTGTTCTAGGCTTGCGTTGCATTTTAACCTTCTCCTATCTCAACGCAAAAATTAGATTCAAGACAGTTTAGATCATTTCCTGTACATATCTTGATGCAAAACTGAAAGCAGATACTACAATCCACCTTTTTATAATTTAATCCTGGAATAAATTGAACAGTTCCAGGAATATTCAAGGCCTCAGATGTTTGTTAGAGAACACTAATGAAAAATCAACATAGCAGCAGACAGGCCCTGACCCTGACAGCCACTCTGGGTTGTAATTCTGTAACTGTGGCAGAACAATAATCTGTAACTTTCCCTGAAGTGTCCTGTGCGTTTTGTCTACAGAACAATGTGACACTGACATGTGTGCTCCAAACATCTCAGTCTGATTAAACAGTAACCCTCACAAGGAGGAGTCTCTGCACGTACAACCACAGAGGTCCATCCCTCTGTGAGGGTTTGCTGACCTGACATGACAGAAGCACAGCATGAGCTCAGGTGAAGGTAAGGCATGAGTTTATTTGGTTATTAAACCTGCTTGTCTTCTGGCTTTACTGCATCAATAATTCCATTCATGTCTATCCTTCCGTATGTTCTCCAGGCAGCGCTCTTTTTGTTTGTTTTCCCATTATTCTGATAATGCTGCACAGGAATAATGCCTTGAAAAAACATAGTTTCGCTTGATTGACTCTGATTACATTCACAGTTGCTGAAAAATATTTTTACATGTTGCTAATTGGACTTTTGTTTTTTTAAATGATACCACTCTAAAGTACAAACTCCCCAGCTGTACACAATATTAGCTACCATTGTATTTGGGCTTCCCCCTTACATAAGGATTGAAAAGGAGGTTTATGAGAGGAAAAGCAAACAGCGACCCATTAGCTGTCCAGAGGTGCCTGAGTGGAGTGACACTGAAATTTTGTTTCAACACCATGTTGGACTGTTAGATAAGGCCACAGTGACAGCTCAGTGTGACACTGCTGGCATTTTCCTATCATCTCCTTTCATGTGGAAGACAAATGCAAATGTCCACAGCACCTCGTAACAGTATTCGAACCAAATATTACCCATTTTGTTACAATGCAGCAACAAGCTTTAATCTTCTTCACGGGAATTTTTACATGACAAACAAAACAACCGAAAAGCATGGTGGATTACCTAAGATTAATATTCTTCTAATCTCAATACCCTTAAATTGAATCTCATGCAATCAACTGTCTAAAAAAGTCAATGAATTAGTGAATGTGAGTAGTTTCATCTCGGTGTAAATTCCAGCTATTCTATGAAAGCCTCAAAAGGATTAAGGAGTGAGTGTAAAATGTCAAAAGAGCAACCCACGTCTGGATGACACAGCATACATGTTCTGTATGTTCTGTTCAGACACAATTTTTAAACATTTTGGCCAACATACAAAACTTTGTGTGTGGTGGGAAAATAACATTGCACATTCCCTGAACATATCAACAGCTTGATCCAGAACACTGCTGCTCTTGTTCTCACTAAAATTTGGAAGATAAAGAACATCACTCCTTTCAAAATCCTGGCTCCCTGTAGCTCAGAGAATATATTTTAAAATACTGTTAGTTTATACATACTGTAACTGAATGGTTTAGCACCACTATACAGCAAAGATGTTCTGTTGTTGTATCGACCCTCCAGACCACTCAGGTCTTCTGGGTCCGGTCTGCTCTGCATCCCCTGAACCAGAACCAAATGTAGAGAAGCAGCATTCAGCTTCTATGTACCAGAAATCTGGAGCAAACTTCCAGAAAACTGCAAAATAGCCAAAATACCGAGTTCCTTTAAATCAAGGCACCGACCTTTGGAATCATAATAAATTTAACATTGACTAATATATTTGATGTGTACGATTCTGGTAATGGTACTTGTCAAAATGTAAAGTTTCTCTGGTTGCATGTTGTTTTTATGACTTTTTATTCTTGTGTTTTTATGATGTAAAGTACTTTGAACTACCTCGTTGCTGAAGTGTGCTAACCAAATAAACTTGACTAATTGATTGATACAGCCTTATTCCAAATTACATTAGATGAATCTTTTCATTAAGATTCTACACACAAGTACTCCACAGTGTGGAGCAAAGTTTTTGAAATTTTTTTGCAAATTTATTAAAGAGAAAGCTAATATTAGGCTGAAGAAATGCACCTGACTGAATTCGTTCTGGTAGTATTTAACCCCACCATATGAAGAGCGTAGCTCCTATATAAATCCAGATATTTCCTAATTTATTTTAGGACATTGCTACTCCAACACAGTTTATATTTTGCAATCTCTCCAGGTGTTTAGAAGGGACAAAGACCAAAGATTACGAAATAAAGTCAATCCCAGTTTTATGGAGTTACACTTGTTAGTCAAAGTCAGCATGCATGTTGGTGAAAGCTTAGATATGACCAGTAGTGCAAGAATGAGGCTGTGCTATTAGATAGACATAACCAGAGCCTTAAGGTCCAGTTACATCAGCATTATCATATCATTGTTTATACATAATGAGTGTGTGTGTGTGTGTGGGGGGGGTGCGTGTGCATGTGTATATGTATGTTGTGTTGCAAGCTATAATATTTTGAAAGTGCTGGTTAAAAATTTAAAAGGTAAACTGTATTATGTAAATCCCCTTATCTTTTCATCAGGAGATGTGCAGATAAGGAGTTTTATAATGTGAGTTTCATGCAGCCAAAGTCATTCATCTCATGTGTTCATTGTTTTTCATGGTGTGCTGGAAGTCGTCATGTTGACAGAGTAAGTCATCTTTCCTGTTTGTTCCATTTGTTTTAATATATTCTGAACACTAATTTACTGCCCAGCTCTTATTTAAACATCAGACTTGGCTTATTATTAATTGAAAGGGAAATGGCTTAGTTAGACAATTTGACTAGTTCTTTTCACAGAATATAACAACCAGAAAAAGGACTAAACAGAAGGAAGACTTTTTGAATCATATTACGATATCTGCAAACAGTGCATTACTTGGTTTAGCATGAACATTTCAGGGTTGCCGTAAACTCGAATACTATGACATTTCATTTACATTTCATTCATTCTTGTCCTAAAGAAAATTCACATTTGATCCAAAAGAGGGAATTGATAACCCTGCCATGGTCATCACAGACTGCACAGGTATGCAGCTTTTTTTCCCAAACTGCTGCTCAACATACCATAAAGAAGACTTACTCTTTGAAACTGAGCATTTTTTCCTCTTTTAAATCAGACTCTGTGTGGATTCCCAGGCCACGCATGTGTGTTCTAAAAAGAGAAGAAGGGGAGACCTATGACTTCAACTTGCGGGTGGAAAGAGATCGCCATGGACACGTGATTAGAAATGTAGTTCTAGGGGGTATCGCAGCACGGGGCGGCCTTCGAGATGGAGACAGACTTCTAGAGGTTAACAACTGCTATGTTGATGATGTTCCCCACGCTGAGGTAAGATCACGTTCTCCTGAGGTCACTCACTCTTGATTTGAGGCAAATCAAGCTTTCTACCTTGATCTATTAGGTTGCTAGGAAGATTAAGCTTAGTGGACAGCAGTTATGCATGTTGGTACTGGACGGCGAGGAGTATGAGCAGGCTGTGGCAGGAGGTCAGGACCTCAGATTGTTGTCAAGGATCCTCGACGAAGAACCCTGCAAGCCACCCAGACTCTGCCATATCACCAAGGAGCCTGGCTCAGGTCTAGGTATCAGCTTTACTGCCTTGGAAGGTAACTCATCTCCTGGCAATCACAACCGGTCCAATGTTCAAGATTAGATAGCTGTTTTGTTGAGGTTGGCTGATTCTCCTGTGTCTGCATCGAAGGAGAGAAAGGTCGCTTCTCAGTGAACCTGGTGAAAGGTGGCGCAGCTGAAAAGGCGGGAGTATGCAAGGGAGATCACCTGGTGTGGATGAACGGAGTAATGGTGTCCCACCTTACACATTCTGCCCTCAGTCGAATGGTTTGTACTACGTGAGATGGCGTTTAAATACTGTATAGTAGCATGATAATATAAATTCAAAAATTATCATTTCGGTTTTGTCATAGATGAAAAAATGCGGAAATAGCATCACAATCCTGGTGATAGACAGTGAGAGTGAGAAGATCTACATGCAGAGGAAGATGCCCATTTTGCCCGCCATGGCTGCACCCAACAAACTGCCCTTCAGATCCAGAAAGCTCCGCATAATCTCTGGGCCAGAAGGATATGGATTTCTTCTCCGACTGGAGAAGACACCATCAGGAAACACTTGTGAGAGGAAGAAAATGGTGCAAGCTGAAATTTAAGGAAACCTTGCTTGCCTTTTTGAGGTTTAGGTTTGTTTTATTCAACAGATCATGTTCTGCGTGAGGTGGACAGTGGCAGTCCAGCAGAGAGGGCTGGTATGCAGGATGGAGAAATCCTGCTGGAGGTCAATGGAGAGTCAGTGGATTCGCTCAGACATGATGAGATTGTGGAAAGAGTGAGACTAAGTGGAAAGCAGGTCTTTGTCACCACAATCAGCCAGTCTGGGTTGGGATTTTACAACCAGGTGAGAATCTCTTATCTCATCCTCGACAGGGTCTAGAAGTCTTGGGCAATCCCTAAATTACAGACCTGGAAATTACAAGATCCAGATTTCTTGTAATTTCTCAAACTGATCTAAAGGAATAGTGCAATGGGCTCGAGGAAAGGCTTTATAGATTTTGACTGGATATTTAAAATGTTATCTTCTGTTTAAGAAAAGATTATCAGAAGGCCATTTACCATTGATGGCGGTGAGGATGTATGCGGCAGGACCCAGGTAGTAGTGCAAAATGATTGTTTTAATGGTAATCTCAAAGGGTACAAAAAGTTCAGCCAGCACAGGTGAGCAATAAGGCTAGGAACTCAAACACTGGTAGCAACTGGAGCAGAACTAGACATCGAGGACAGAGACACGACATATGACAAACCACGACAAGGATCCGACAGGGAGCAGGGGACACAGATGAGGTTAAATACACAGGGAGTAATCAGGGAATTTGAGACACAGCTGGGAACAATCAAGGGCAAAACACACAGATATGGGGACTAAATGAACCAAAAATCAACAGAAACCTAAATCCTCACACAAACAGCCAACTGACCAACCCACCAACAAACAAGCAACTAGCAAATCAGGAAAATGGATTACAAACTAACCAACGTAGCACTATCCTTCTTTATTACACATTCTTGTTTATTTTCGGCAGGAGGAAGACAATTCCTCCTATTTGGTTGGTTTCAAGATTAACCAACCAAATAAAAATGACTGACCAACCACCAGAATAGCAGAGCAACCAACCAACAGCTCAGCATATTAACCAACCAGCTAACCAACCATCCAAGCAATTAGTCAATTTTTTAAATAGGCCGTACAGAAAAGTTGTTAAAAGTTGCCAAACTCCAAACAAAAACTTTGTGAAACTGATAATAGTTACCCAGATACTGAGTAACTATTATTGGTGATCACTTTATAACTTTGCAGAAGAGTGTGTTTCCCTTAAATTAAAATGAGACGCTTGGCAAATGAAGGGATCAGCACAGAGTTCAACAACAGATTTCCCAGCACCGTAACTTATGTTCACACCACATTTACTTCCATTCTTCTTTTTCTTTGGTTTCTTCCTGCAGCTGGGCTTGTCTCCTCTTCTGTTCTGTGACAGTGAAACAGCTGAGAAAAAAATGGAGGAAATTAATGTTGAGCTATCTCCAAATGGAAACAATGGCTTGAATGGCTCTAGACTCTGCACAGTCGAAAAAGATCCGCTTGGATTCGGCTTTCGTATGGACTCTCTCCCACAGAGACAAGGGACTTTCGTCAGTGAGGTGTGAACCAGCACTTTTGTACTTCTCAGGCACAGACGAGTTTTGTAAGATTGACAATTCTCTTCTGCTGTAGGTGGGTTCTGGAGGTTCTGGACAGAGAGCAGGACTGGCTGTGGGAGATGTTGTGTTGGAAGTTAATGGCAAAAATGTAGAAGAGAAATATCTGGCTGATGTGATTACTCTGGTGAAAAATGGAGGGAGCTGTATTTCTTTATTAGTTATGGACCGGACAAGCTATGACAAACAGAAAGAGAAAGAGAGACTGGCGTCCAATGTCACCGATAACGAGGTGAGGGAATCATAAATCCAATAATGATCAATTATTATTGAGCACTACCCTTACTATGCACTATTGTTTTATTTCGGCAGGAGGAAGACGATTTTGAGATTTCATTTTTGTGAGCATGAACAATTTTGGAGACTTTCCCCAGCACTACACACCTGTTTGAAGACTTTATAAAGCGAGCTGAAGATGACATTTACTTTTGCTATTATCATAGCAAAGGGACCTCTATCACACCCCAGGGATTCAAAGCAAATCCAAACAAAACTGACAAGATAAGCTAAAAATGAGTCAGTTTTAACAATATGGTATTTGTGATGGCACGAGAATGCCATTGTGTTCAGTATTATAGGTTAAGGAGAGTTTTGGTCTGATAAATTACCTCGATTTAATATAGCACAAGAATTGCTTCACAGCAACCATCTGAAAAAACAAACACTTCACACGTTGGACAACAATTTATTAAAAGCGATAACAAAAGTAGTAATAAATATTTAACGAACTCTGGAAAAGTTATATACCAGTATTTTCTGAGATTGTAGCAAATAAGGTGGTGGTGAGCGCTATAGTTTTTTTTTACTCTGCTATTAAATGCATATATCTTCAGTTTAGCTTGTGCTATGTAACTGATATTACAGATACTGTTGTGTAAAATTACAATAAATAATTACATTCCTTCACCAAAGGTTCAACTATTTCAAAAACTGTTATATTATTCTGATGTTATATATATTATCCACAACATTTTTTTTCCACGTTTAGCTACTTCCATCTTTTCAAAGTCACCTAAAGTTGACTTTAGATCTGGTCAAATAATCTCTTGTCCAGCAGATGCCGTCCCAAAGGTGTCAAGAGTTGTTTTTTTTAAGACCTTGATATGCTCATATGATCTATAAATGTTGTTTGGATTTTTGTTAAAGAGAATGATGATTGCCTAAGTGCCACTTGTGACTTCAGCGTTTGAAATTTGTAATCTTATCTTGTCTTATCTCAGCTGAAACTAAAAGTGCTAGTCCTTAATTTTTAATTTATTGTCAATGTAGAATCGGAAGGTCAGAGATCTTTTCCAGCATTAGAAACTGATTTAGTGTTAACTTTTCAGCACAGGGACTGTAACAGGGGTCAGTACCAGTTTTACAGGACCAATGTGGGCCCCTAATTAGAGATGCTCACAGATGTACACAATTTACTATAAAAGCTATTGGTTATTTTTGTGTATCATTTTCATCCTTTTTTTTTTTGTTTAAAGCTTTTATGTGCACATTAAACCATAATTTTTGTTTATTTGTGTATTGTTGAATTAGGTACTCCATTTAAATAGATTCAGAACGTACATATTTCCCGACTTGCGCAAAATGTTCAAGAATCACCAAGACCATTTTTTTCTGTTTTTTGTTTTGTGTCACGTTGTGAATAATAGTGCAGACGTCATCAAAAGTAAATAAACGTTTCAACAAGTCTTAAAAAAATTAAACTGAGCAATGAAACGTGTTACTACAATTTTTTTTTTAAGCAAGCCACCAATACTGGAAATGGAAAGAAGTCAAACACTGTAGGGACATTTTACGTCCAGAAGATGGCAGCAATGAGAGGTAAATAGTTTCTCTACAGGCAGCAGCCTGGTCAGCTGGAGTCAGTGGTCCTTCAACTGGAGGTGACATTCAGTTGACTTGCCGAAACGGGGGATACTTAGCGTCTACAAACGCCCCAACATGTCACAGATTGTGCAGAAATTGGTTGCTAAAGTACCTATTCTTGTTGATGGTGAGTTATTTTTCTTTCTGCAATTTAAATTTATTATACAGACGGATATAAGTTGTTTAATCTTCCTTAACAAGCCTTCACCGGATCAACGAGGGTGATGCTATGTTGACCTAGCCTTCAGATGAATGAAGTGGATGTCAGATTAAGTGTTTCTATTTCATAATACAGTTATTAGATAATAATTTATCATTGCCCTTGTTGTTTTAACCCGTTAAATTGTGGTTTATCTGCATAATAAGTCCAGTTGTTTCCTTTTTATTGAACAGAAGACACTTAGCTGAACCGTTAATGTTGCCTAGCAACGCCGCGATTCTAGCTAAATCACCGTTAGAGGCCTGAGCTGACTGGGACGTATGTCTCTCCCTACAGCCGCTGTCACCTTTTCCAAACCTCATCTAAACACCTTCTGGTATTACGCTCGGATTGAACTGGTTCCCCCCACCCCTGCCGAGCTCCCCAGAGCCATTTTGGGAGCTCTAAACCTGCTCAACATTACCCGCCTTGGAAAGACCACTGTCAGGGTGCGTGAGAACCATGGCAACAAACCTATTTAGGTGTCTTTATCGAGGCCGTAGCAAAATCTGCAAGGGACCTCCATGTCGAAGCAATTTAAGGAACGATACAACAACTTTATTTTAGAATCTGATAAATCAAACGACTTCTTCGTCTGCTTTTTTTTTTTTAAAAATTCCCGCTGTTGCTCTTTAGTTTTCTGTACATTCATTACATTTCTATTTTTAAGCCCAGTTAGTTTGAAACAGAATAAAATACCCACAGCTGAAATCAGTTCATCCTCCCCCCCACTTTTTTAGAGCTCAGTCCTTATTGACATGTATAAAATTACAGCTGATGTCCCAGAATATGTTAATTAATGAAAAATTTGAATGTCCTGAATTGGCACATGGGTCTGCAGTGGCTGGATTTTAGAACTTAGTGGATTGTATTGAGAAGGAGAACTAGCTGACTGTCAATAACACTGAGAGATAATGGAGAGTGCACTGATTCCACAAGTTATTGTGCATTAAAGATAGAAAACAACATTTAGCTGGTTCTTTACAATGTTTTTTAATTTTTTTACTGTCATTTCTAACTTTTACATTTTCCAAAAATATAAAAGTTAAATTGTGGTTGCTTTTGTGAAAAGTGAAAATATTCATGTGGAGTATCTCTGTATTTTCGTTCCCCCAGCCCAGTCATTTCATCCTAAATATCACAACAAGACATCTATGAGCCATAATCATGTAAAATTGAATCTTAACTGCATGGTTGCCTTGCTTATTAATACAATGTTTGTGTTTCAGGATGTTGTGAGGAATGGAGTGGTGGCCACTGAAATTATGCTGTGGTTCTACATCGGAGAGTGCATTGGCAAACGCGGTCTGATTGGCTACAAAGTCTGATATTTTTGGACTGATGTTTATTTCTTCTTTTTTTTTTTCCTTTTGAGCGTTCTATGCTCACCCTACTGTTCTAGGAACTAATAAACTGTTATCTATTGTTTGTTTCAATATAATTATCTCTTGTGTTTATGGACATGCTTTAATGTAATCTGCACACCAATTTACCTGTAGTTCTACTAAAAAAAATTTGTTTCAGAATTAATGAATATAAGAGTAAGAACTATTTAATTTATTTACAATTGGGATAATTCGTAAAATTCTGTGTCAGATGTAAATATTGTTATGGATGTATTTATCTTACAAGTTACTTCTGAAAATATAGTTATATGGAATAAAGATGTAGCTTAATCCCAAACTGGGCCATGAAACTGGACAATGGTCACAGAAACATCAAATCTAAAGTATATCTTTTTAACTCTTGATATTAAATTTAAGTATTTGTAAAATCTGGTTAAGAGCAGATTATTTTTATTAGATCCGCATAAAATCCAACAGTTAACAGTTTATTCTACTTTTGCAGTGACTAGAACATATAGTTTATTATTTTTGCACATGACTAAGCAGTATGGAGAAAATTTGAAATCTGATACGATGCCAGATGATAAATCCATTACAGACTAAGCTTTACTTAATACATAATTACTATTTTAGTGCACTTTCTTCTTCCAGGCAGCAGGGGGTTTTCGAAGTATTGCCAGCCTTCAAGGGTCAGTCTTTAAAACCGATTCAGCTTTTAGGTCTTCACCAACTGCTAAAGTAGTAAAATCAATATGAAATTGTATGTAGTATTTGATCTGGAATCACCAATAACACATCATGTATTTAGTTCCTCATTTAGAACCATCAACGCCTTTTTATTTGTTTTTTTTCTTACAAAAAGTTTTCATATCAATTATATAATTATGCTGGAAAACTTACATAAAATTAAATAGGAGTTAGTTCAAGTGAAAATAAACTTTCGGGGCTCTGAACTGATGCAAATGTTATCAAATAACAGGGAACAAAAAAAATGAAATGACGAAGCACTCTTCTGAATGTACTAAAAGCATAAAACCAAAACAACTTTTACTGAATAACTCATACGTTTGAAAAGAGTGAACATCAACGTATAAAAATAATTCACACCATTATAAAATGTGACAGGTCTCACCCAGGTTTCCATTAAACAGCTGATTACGGTGTAAATTATGTGTAATAGATGTGAGGGAGAAACTATTTGTGGATTGTGTGTAATAAATGTCACTTTTATAGTTATATTTACTTCACACTAGCGCATTGTAAAATTATATAGGTATAAGCTGCTCCACATGTTGATTTTGCATTTCAATATTGATTCAGTAAGCCATGTTTAAAACATGATTTAACAGCACAGTGTCAAATCTAATACACTAAGGGATGGTGTTAAGTTAAAAAAAATACACACATCCTCCTTTAAACATAACTAGTAGAACTCCATTAATGTGATTTTGCTATAATTATACATTCCTGTAAAAATACACACTTTGATGCTGTATGCTATATAAAACAAAACGTAGATTTGTTCAGAGGGAGGCTCAGACATCAGAGTTCACTTGACGTTGCAGATCTTCACAGACGTTCCCACTCCGAAGCCCGGATAGACGGGCTCGACAAACGTGGTCTGAAACCTGTGCAGGAGAGTCATGGAGCTGCTGCCTATGCTGTAAAACGCCAGCACCCCCGCCGTGTGGTCAAGGTACACGCCTATCCTGGGTGAGTGCGGACCGTTGACGGCTTTGTCCACCCGGTTGTGCCAGGCGGAGTATCCCGTGTCGGAGCAGAGGAGGCTCCAGGACTTGTCGTTGTATCCCAGCAGGCACAGCGAGCCCTTGCCCTTCCGGCTGATGCTCCTGTAGGCCACACCGATGGAGAACTCCCCGCTCCACTCGATTTCCCAGTAGAAGCGACCACCGGACAGGGCCTCGCGGCACAACACCTGGGCGAAGCTGTCGAACCTCTCAGAGCTGTCACTGTAGGGCTGCAGGTCTCTGGTGCGGATGACCTTTCTGCTGCCCTCGGAGATGTAGAGCTCTTTGTAGGCGGTGATGGGGTCCAGCTTCAGCTGGCAGAAGTCTGAATGAGGAGAACCGACATTTTCAACAGATTCCTCATTGGGATCAGACTGGCAGCATGATTCAGGAAAAAAATGTAGGAGGTTATTACATTTGATAAAATCGGCTCTGGCCTTTGGCTCTGGAGGAGGAGTATTGTCCACCGTCATTTCTTTACCTGAGGACCAAAAAACACTGGTCAGTCACTCTGAGCTGCACACACCCACTCAGATGCCTCTGATGCTTTGCTGATGTGCTTTGATACTGATATTAACAATACAAGGTTCCTCCATTTTATGCCATAGAGTGAAGTGCATGTATCCACCCCTTAGTCAATACTTGTTGAACCATCGTTTGCTCTCAGTACAACTGGAGGTCTTTTGGGGGTATGTCTCTACCAGCTTTGCATATAAAATGAAAAATAGCTGAATCTCAGTCAGATTGGATGGATAACATCTGTAAGCATTTTTAGGTTTGGTAACATTATAAATTAGTTTTAAACCTCAATTTTGACTGGGTTTTTTCAAACATAGTAGATCCAGGGGTGCAATGATGAATTGACCCAGATTTCCTTAATTTTGGAAGCAGTTGACTCATATTCACATGAGAAACATGTAATTTGTCACGTAAGATCTGAAAATCAGCCACTGTCCCCATTTGCTCTGTGTAGCTCTGTCTCTACTCTTTTGCAACTTTTAAATCTCTAGTATGTAACGTTTATAAATATATCTGTTTTTTATATATTTGTTAAAACCGTTACTATGTTGTGACATTATAGTATGAGACAGATAATCTGTTAAAAAACTTAGCTCCTCTGCCTTCTTCCAGTGCTCTCTACAGAAATACACAGCTTGGTTAGAAACAACCAATCAGAGCCTTAGTACTGTAAACTATGCTTGTGCATGCGCTGCTCACATCCTCCCTTTTGTTCTCTGCCATGCTACAGCTTCCTTCCGATAGCAGAGCCTGGTGAATTCTTAGGCTAGTCAGCATGGCCACTGATGATGGCAGATAAACTGTTTTCCTGAAATGGTAAGTTGTTGCTCCACCATTAGACATGCATTTAGCAGCGCATACACGGAGTTGACTGACAGCACCAAGACACTCCTCCTGATTGATTGGTTGTTTTTCACCAGGAGCAGTTCATTTCATCAGACAGCAATCATAGCACTGGGAGGAGGTGGAGGAGTTAATTTTTTTTTTTACAGATTATCTGTCTCATATCACAGTTTTCCTGGAGCATTAAGCAGTTCCTGGCATGACGCTGCCACCGCCATGTTTTATAGCGGGAACATTGTGTTGAGGCTATCTTAGCCCCATCTGACCAGAGCACCTTCCTTTGCATACTTGCTGCCTCCTTGGCATGGCTTGTGGCAAATTGCAAAGACAACTTCTTATGGCTTTCCTTTAACAAAGGCTTTCTTTTTGCCCCTCTTTCACGGAAGACCTGATTTGTGCATGACTAATGGGTGCCATGGCGACAAATGCTCCAACATGAGCTGTGGATCTTTGCATTGCAAATTGAAACACATAAAATCCGAGTAGATTTGTGATGTGTGAAATAGCTCAAAGGGAGTGAAAATTTTTTCAAAGCCTGTATGTTCGTATATGGAGCACCAGTTGTACAGTTCACTTGCTATAGCTCACAGATATGATAAATAATAATTAACCTACGATAGCGCTCACCTCTGCTCCTTCTGTCCAATGTCCGGCTCTCCGTCGTGTAGACTGGGACCTCATTCACTGTCAAAACAGCACACTGGGTTTAAAAACACAGCTGTTTTTGAGTCTTTGTGTAAAAGTTTCAGTCACTGAGATCCAACCTGTTTTGGAAATTTTGAGCAGCTCCTCCCTGCCGAACTCCTCGAGGCGCTCTTTTATCTCCGCCACAGCCTTCCTGACGGCGGCAAAGGAGAAGTCGGGGTTGACGGTCACCTTGGGAATGAAGCCATCATCGGTCGGCGTGCACAGGTAGTTAAAGTTCTGATGGGAGGAGGTAAGCGAGAACATCTCAACCAATTTGGTCAAAGACCTCAGTCAAAATCAGAAAAAAAAGAAAAAAGTGTGTCGCACCTGCAGAAAATGGATGTGGTCTTCGGTGCTGTAGAGCTGCTTGAGGCCGGTCTCCTTCTTCTTGAGCTCGTCGATCTCCTGCTCCAGTCGCTCGATCAAAGCTTCGGCCTGGCTGAAAGCCGCCTTCTCGTTGATGCCGATCAGCTTGGTCACCTCCGACCTCATCCTCTCGATGGAGCGAATCATGTCCTCAAACATCTTCTGGCTCTCCACCATTGCTCTCTGGGCTGAGTTCTGCGAGGAAAAATAGTTTGCAGGTGAGATTTGGTCCAAATTGTAAAATTATTGTGCAAAAATAAAAGAAGAAGAAGTACACCCTACCTTAAGTGAATCCACAGCAGTCTTGAGTTCCTCCAGCTCCTTTACCCTTTCCTGGCATTTTTGCTTAATCTCAGCTTGGGAAACTCCCAATAGTTTCTGGAAAATAAAGGAGGATTACAAATTTATCCTCTATGCTACAGTTCTTAATACCCTGCTGGCTTTCACTCCCTCCCTGATAACTGTACGGTATTATCCTCCTTTATTGCATCATGCAATGTTGCAATAAAGAACTCAAAACAAGCAATATTAACTCAGATTAGGAGAAATATCAGGAGTTCTTGCAGTGCGGGGGATAGGCTGGATCAGGACTGGCATTCTTTCTCATCAGAGAATATATCTGGGGAGGCCCTTCGGCAGGCCGGACAAAACCTCGCTCAAAGAAGCTTCTTAACGCGGCCCGCTTTTATCTCAGAGGGAGGAGAGAAAGGAAAAAAAGTCTGTGGAAGAATTCCAGTCATGTCAGGAATGCGAAACTACGGGTAAGGAGATGTTTCAAGGTGCACGGTGGTAGAATAGGAGGTTTCTAATTCAGCTTTTGCTCAAACCCGCCGGCCCCATTCTCTCCAAGATAAGCTTGAGGAATGTGGGGAATCTAGGAAGGGAGGGGGATAACATAAGAAAGTGGGGGGTGGGAGGGTGAGAATCAGGTTGTAAATCTTTGCATGAGAGAAGCCAGGCAGCCCGTGGTTGTAGATGTTGCAATTACTTCACCGTGGGCTAAATATATATTCCCCGCCTGGTATTAAACCTCTCCTAGTGTGTATCAGTCACACAGTGGAACATCTTCCCACTGCAGTATCTGCTGACAACTCTTATCTGCCCCACATTGTTTTACAGGCCGTGTCATCCTGTGAGTCATTGCCCTACTCAATGCCAAAGTGAGATTGAAGAGAGGTGTTGTCTGCCTTCACTCCCTGACATTCCAGTCCCGTCCCAGGCCCCACTCCCACAGGTGGGAACCGACTGCGCGAAAGGCAAGGCTGCAGTTTCTGTGTGTTTATCCCTGGATAGCAGCTCTTAGGAAGGTGTGTGAGTGTGTACGTGGGGTTGTGGTGAGAAGTTTAAGACACACCCCCGGGGTAATCAGAGAGCTGGATTTGTTTTGGCGGCCCTGAATGCCGGCCCGGGAAGTTGATAGCATTGGTGAAATGGGTCAAAGTCCAAGCAGCAATCCCAGGAGGCTGGGGTGAAAAAAAAACCCATAATACCCTGCTTGCTTTCACTCAAGTAAACACGGAAAGTTTGACTTCGTCAATCACCATGGAGCCGAACAAGACCACATCAAGCTTTCAACGAAAGCAGCACGTCCTACCTGCTTCTCGCCCCTCTCTGCCTCGGCGGACACGATGTCATGGCCTCTGTGTTCGCTGACGGTGCAGATGGCACAGATGCACATCTGGTCTGTCCGGCAGAAGAGCTCCAGGGACTTCTGGTGTTGAGGGCAGATCTTCCTGTCTAGGTTCCCCAGCTCGTCCACCAGCTTGTGCCTTTTGAACGTGGCCGACTCGTAGTGCGGCCTCAGGTGCTTCTCGCAGTACGATGCCAGGCAATTCAGGCACGACTTGACTGCCTTGAGTTTCTTCCCTGTGCAGAAGTCGCAGGGCACGTCATTAGTCCCCGCGTAGACATTCGCCTGCGACACGCTCAAGTTGACGTTCAGGCCGCTCTTCTTGATCTTCTCGGCCACCATGGTGAGGGTGGCATTGGGTCGCAGCACGGGCCTCTGGGTGAACGTGATCTTGCACTGGGGACAGATGTAGATCCCGGTGTAGTCCGCTTCGTTCCAGTAGCCGTCGATGCAGTCCATGCAAAAGCTGTGGCCACAGGGAATGGCCACGGGGTCCCTGAGGAGGCTCTGACACAGGGAGCAGCTGAAATAATCAGGAGACGTGTGGTCGGCCATTGTGACTGTGCTCCAAAGCCGGTCAGACCTGTAGAAAACAGACGGAGAGAGTGCCAGAAGTGGATAGAGAGTTTGCTGAGTGTGCGAGAGAGCCCGCCCTCAACGGTGTGGTACAGCCTGCCAGGGACAGGATCTACTTGTATTTCTAAATTCCAGAGGTTATTGATTGAAAGCAGGCAAAGCCCCTCCCCCCTCTGCCGTGAGTACATGGAGCCCTGCCCAGCTCAGATAAGAAAGTTGAGCAAGAGGGGGGGGGGAAAAAAAGTGGAGATGAGAGCAATGGAAGGAGAATGAATGAAATGCGAAAAACTAAATCTGTCACATTTAGTTGGAGAGGGGAAGGAAAACGTTTCCTTTCTCCTAGCAGCTTCCTTTCTTCCTGAATTCCTCATGAGGCTCATCTGTGGCTGGGTTGCGCACACACGTCCCGGCAGCTGCATTTCCACCTATTGTTGTCACACAGAATCGCCATTGTCTTACACCGGTTATAGTTCGACAAACATTAAAGCAGCTTGAGGTACTGTAGAAATTTCAGGGAGGAAGGTGGCCGGGGGGAACCACCCAATAAACAAACACATTCACTCTGAGCTCAAATGAACCAATAAGAATCTTTCAGAAAAATAATTGCTAGTCTTTTTTTTTGTTTAAAAAAAAACAAAAAACAAGTCATGTAAGTTGCTGTGAAATTCAGAGTCGCAATATTTACATAGCAACTGGTCTGACCCGTCTGGTCGTTCTGTGTGGTGTGTGTATGTGTGTGTGTGTGGTATATGCTGGGCAGCAGAAAGAGAAACAGTTATGCTCGACGTGGACAACGGAAACACACAGGTATGAATACACACGCACACAAACAACATTCCTGTCACATTCAGGTGTGTTGCAATGGATAGTTTCTGTATTACGCTGCACGTTTCATTCAGGTTATGTCACATGTTCTGCAATGAAAAAAAACTGTTCCTGTCACCCTGACTCACACTTTATTATTTAACACAAGATGGTGGTAGAAATCCACCTGGAGACCCTGATTTTGAGTGAGAGGTGTCCGATGATATTTCATTATATTTCACAAAATGTCTAATCTATTAGCCTTCCCCTCATGCTGACATATCTTTCAGTGTTTACTCTCACACCATTAAAGCACAATAGAAACAAATTCAATAATTTTTTTTTTAAGGTACATCAAATTTTCTCACTGACTAGGAGCGATCCAACACTCTAATGTGGGGCTAACCAAGTAAAAATCACCTCGCCATTCCTATGTTGCTTTATGTCATCCACTTGGTAGTTTCACCTCTCCATATTTGGCCAGGTTTCTGATAAGCCAGTTTTCCTTCCTTCCTCACGAGGAAACCAAACGGTCTGTGCTCACAGATTGAACAACCTATCTGTGGAGGGAACCGCTTGATATCCACAGAAAAAGAAAGCGTGTTTAAAAGAAATGTGGTCTCTTTAAGAACATGCAGCTGAAACAAAAATGATTATGAAAAATGCACAAAACCTTTTTGACACTAGATGTGTCATATCACAATGAATTATTTCTACTGATTAAATGCCAGAATGAGAAGATTATTTTTTAAGAGAATATTTAAAACATTTATTTAAATTCATAAGTTTGCATTTTTTTCCCCTCCTTATTACATGCCAGAAATGCCTTTGTATTGCATTACTTCTATCAAACATTTTTGGTTTCCTTTCACAAGATCCTCACAATAGCTTGCAGGAATTTTTGGCCCATTCCTTCTGACAGAACCGGTGGAACTGGGTGAGGTTTGTAGTCCACCTCACTCACGGATGCACCTTTTCCCACAAATTTCCTAAGGGACTGCATGGACATTTCTGGGACATTTTCATGCTGAGTATACTTGCACATCATTTTATGTTCAGATGAACGCAGCACTTTCAGGGAATTTGTACCAGACTTGTGGAGGTCCACATTTCTTATCTTAATATCTTTGTAGATTTATCTCTCAAGTATGTGTAATGTTTGAGGTGTTGCCTAAAAATTATCCTCTAACTCACTTAAATGTTGTAAATTAGCCAAAATAAGCCATAATATCCTGTTCTAAGCAGTTCCAAACTAAAGAAAGCAATAAAACATTGTCTCATTATTTTGCTATTTACTAAATAACACAAATAAATATATACAATATAAAGGATGTAGCCGCTCTTTGACAAAAGTAGCATACTCATGCTTTTTTGTCGAAGGAAGCAGAAAGTTTCCAGTTAACTTGAGTTCAGTCCAAGGTCAGTGGTCTGGACGTACTTCTTTTGCAGCAGAGCGAGTGCAGGGGAGGGCAAATGGTGTTTGATCAAAGGGAAGAAAAGGGATACAATTTACGGTGGACGAGCAAGAAAAACTGAAAACAGATGGCACCCTTTTGGTTTTTGATACATATTTAAAAACTGAAACGGATTCAGGCGAGGTCCTAATATGAGTGGGGAAACTGGACCAAACCCAAAACAGCACTTCCATATTCCCAAATTCAGGATTGACATCTAATACACAGAAGTAAAGCTATTGAGTAAAAAAAAAAAGTACTTTGTGTTGGTCTTTCTGCATCTAAAATGGATTGCGACATGATATATGGATTCTGATTTGGTCAGATATTCAGCGGCCAGAGTGGAAACTTCAAAGGAAGGCCACCGCTGAGCTTTTGTCCGAAAACAACTGCAGGGAAGTGTGTTCTGGGACACACCCATGTTAGCACAGTGAAGACCTTATGTAAGAAAGCCAATTGCTTCTTTTTATCTCAGAAACATTTTTCTTGTCTTAAAATATTTCTGTTTGATACGAAACAGATTCTGACTGAGACAAAATGTCCAAAAGATTAGATAAAATATTTCACATGGTTAAGACATCTCTCATGAAAGAAGCGCAGCAAGGCTTTTTTCCCTCCCTACTCTATAAAAATGTTTTATTTTGTTTTATGAGAACAAAGTTCACATTTTGGTTGAAAATTGTTGAGCAAAGGACAAACTGAAAACATTAGGTGTGAATATTTGGACCAGGGAGTGCCTTGGTGGAAAAAAAAGAGAACATTTTGCTCAGAAACTCAGGGTCATCCAAACCAAATAACGCCGCAGAACAATAACATCCTCCACTCCTACTGGCACTCCCTAACTGTGTGCAGCTGATCCATGTAAGATGTCAGAGCTCACTTATGTTAATGTCATGCATTGAAAGTTAATTTGCAATCAGCAAATTTAGCTAAACTAATTTACACATGAAATGTATGCAATTACAACAGACTACTAACTGTTGCTATGAAGCCATTTAGTCTAAATTGTGTTATCAAGCCGCCTTACAAAGCTAATATTTCCAGGGTTTAGTTATGCAAAACTTAATCATGCCAACAAATTAACATTCACAAATAACAGAATTGAATTTCATGAAAACAAATTAATGTTCACCATTAATCCCAATTATAGAGATGAATTCTCAGTGAAATAATAGGCTTCGTTTGGTTTTAGATGTCAGCTGCGGTTCCTGTTGTTTGACACACAACAGACCCTATATAACGCTTGGCACTCTGCTCAGGCCCTGCTGGCCCAAACACAATGGAATCTTTTAAGCAAGCTTTCCTGGCCCTCCTGTTATCTGGGCTATCAAGTGTAGTTGCATTCCTTGCTCCATCTCAACGGCACTGAAACTCCATCTTGGCTGGGAGGTGTGCTCACTCTGTGAGATGAATTATATACACAGGAGTTTTTAACATACAGAAGCAGGGCTTTTTTAATTTTCTGATTTACAAGGCAGGATTTTTTTTTCACTTATGTTGGATTTGAATTGCTTTCAAGCTAAAAAAAAAATAAATAAATAAAAAAAAAAATCAAGTTTAAGAGGTGAATAGTAGAAACCAGGGGGCTTCCTGTCAAGGGAAATCAGTAGTGAAAGAGTTGATGATTAACTGGCTTCAGACGGGGTGAAGGTCAGCATCACACTGACTGAAGAAGACAACAGTACCTTCTAAAGGTTCAATTATAGAACATGACAAAATGTGCAGAAGTTCAAGTTTTGGTAATATACATGCTGGTTGTGATTGTGCTAGTGGCTAGTATTGCTAACAGTTACATGAGACCCAACGTAACCATGCTCCAGTCCTAAAACAAAGTGAGATTTTCTCTTGACGTTGTCAGTAGCCACACAAATTGCAATTAACAACACCTTCCAACACTGGAGCAACACCGTCACTAAATTGTGTTAATGCTTTACTGGGACACAGATTGCCAGAAGTGCAAATGAACTGTTTATCACTAACTTTTAGTCATATTCGATTGGATTTCAAGGCCAAGGTTGGAGAGAAATCTCTCAGTCAGGTTTCTGACGTCAGGGGAACAGTTAATTTTTAAAATAAACTTACAAATCTAAATATTATTGTACTATCAAATTTAAAGTGGTACTAAATTGGTTGAGAAACAATGAGCTAAAGTCATTGATATAGAGATTATTTATTAAAATGATCTCTATACAAGGAGCAACTAGTTCAGTGATCAGACATTGTAGTTTGTTTCTACTGTTAACATGGAGCTGTAAAATCATCCATCAAAGAGCAGAAAATCCACTCTCATAAAGAGGTCATCTTGTTTGCACTCTGATTCCAGTAAATGTCAGTGCATGACATGACAGCATTCATTCCAGGTACTAACCAACTGAAGTCCACTTCAGTGTAGACACACCTGTGGTTTTCTTAGCACTTTATCTCAGTTCCGTATAATGTTTGTTTTATTCTTTTTGTCGATCTTTTTGTAAGAAGGAAATTAGATTAAATTTAATCAAATTCCAAATTTCTTACTCTGACTGCATTTCTTACGTTGTTAAAAATCCCTTAAGCTAAGGTGGTCTAATTCTTGTAATAATAAATCATTGAAAGACTCCATTTTTTTGGTCCATCACTCAAGAACAACATTTGTATCTTTTGATCACACATTTCATTCATTCTCTCAGCTCTCTGTAAGAGTTGGACACATTCACTTGTTCCTGTTTCTTTCCCCGCCCATGTTTTACTGGTTTCGGCTTAACCAGTTTAGCCTCCCTCTGTTTACTCTATAAAACTTGTGCTTGCACTACCTGTAGGATCACTTTGCCACTGTGCTGACACAAGTCAGCTTCTCTTTTCGTAGCATCTTCTTGGTATAAGAAAGTTTCCTTCACCATGTCTTTGGATCAGGACAGCTGCTACCTCTGTAAGGAATATCTCAGGGATCCCGTGTCCATCCCGTGCGGCCACACCTTCTGCTCCATCTGCCTAAAGACCTACTGGGACCATGCAGACCACACTGGCTCATACCTCTGCCCTGAGTGCAGGGTGACTTACAACAAGAGGCCCACTCCGAGGCGCATGGGAGGCTCCCGGTCCTCCACCATCCAGCGCAACTCTGAGGACTTTCCACCAACCCCTCCGTCCCCAGACTACAACTACGCCGGACCCCAGGATGTTGGCTGCGACATCTGCGTCGGCAAAAAGCACAAAGCCATCAAGACCTGCCTGATGTGCCTGGCCTCCTACTGCGAGAAGCACCTTAAGCCCCACTTTGAGTCAGCCACTTTCAAAAGGCACAAACTGGTTGACGAAATTGGCCACCTAGACAGGCAGATCTGCCCACAGCATCAGAAAGGCTTGGAGCTGTTCTGCCGCACTGATCAGATGTGTATCTGTGTGCTGTGTACGGTGAAAGAGCATAAGGGTCATGACATGGTGTCAGCAGAGCAGGAAAGAGCTGAAGAGCAGGTATGTAAACTATAAGTACAACTAATAAACTTGTCAGACTGGTTGGAGACTGACTTTTTGATATCGTGATAATCCAACAATATGCTCTGCTTAAAGACAACACATTTAATAACGTAGACTTGTGCAAATTTGGACAATAGTTTACTGTGTAATGCAAGGTTGAGCAGAATATGAATCAGATTAAACAGTAAAAAAAAAAACACAGCAAGACTCATGTATTGAAAATATCTATTGGTTTCCAGAATCAGCTCAGAGCCATACCCTGCAACATCAAGTCTAGCATTTGTGACTTAGCAGCTCATTTGTGGCACTGTGCTCATAATTATTTCCAATTTTTTCTTGTTTCAATTTTAGCAACGTCTGGGCGCCACCCAGGCTGAAATCCAGGAAAAGATTCATGACCGTCTCAAGCAGATGGAGGAGCTGAAACAAGCTGTGGACTCACTCAAGGTTCGTAACTCCCATCATCTATCAGACAGATAAGACCAGACTAACCACTAAACATTGACGGGAACATTGAATCAGCCACCCCTGACAGCATTCCATCTGAAAAGAGTGATGACAGCGTATTTAAGCTTACTGTGGGGAAAAACAATTATGTGGCAACCGCTTGATTTATATGACAAACCCCTCCTGTCTCCTGCTGTAGAACTCGGCCCAGAGAGCGCTCCAGGAATGTGAGAAGATGTTTAGTGACATGATGCGCTCCATAGAGAGGATGCAACAGGAGATGACCAAGCTGATATCGTCAAACAAGAGAGCTGCACTCAACAATGCAGAGGGCCACATGGAGCGTTTGACTCACGAGATCGCCGACTTGAAGAAGAGAGACACTCATATCACCCAGCTGTCCCGCACTGAGGACCACATCCACTTCATCCAGGTAGAAAACAAGAACACCAAAGAAATATTTAAACCACCCCTAACCCTAGTAGATGTCAAAAGTGATGCTGATTTTGATGTGTAGAGTTACCACATGCTGATAGCCCAGACGGAGGCTGAGGAGTTGCCTTCAGTCTCCGTAAATCCCTACTTCACCTTCGGCTCTGTGACCAAAGCTGTCTCCGAGATGAAGCAGCACCTGAATGAATTCAGCAATGAGGAGCTGGTGAAGGTCGCCACAACGGGTCAGATAGAGTCAAATCCTCTAAGTTTTACTCAACAGTCCTGCCTAACTCAACCCTAAGCCTAACTTCTTATTCTTTTCATTTGCAGTGAACAAAATGACCTTCTGTCAGCTGGATGAGCCCAAAAAGAGACGCTCAATTAAAAGTGAGTCAACAAAATGTTCTACCCGATGTAGTGTGTTGATAAAAATGTTACGGATGACCCATTAACCAGATGACATACTACGAACTGACCCTATTTGAAAGTCAAACTTTCCTGGCTCTTTTCTGTCCTGTTTGTTTGCACATCATTTTAATCAGAGGCCATTCCTGGGCCACTCAGTTGCAGCCTGGTTAAATGTTTAACCCTGCTGCGGACTGTCAAGCCATTGGTACTGAACCTGAGACAGAAATGACCTCGACTAAGTGAGATGCTTTCTGATCCTTTTCTACATGTGCTTCAACAGGTGAAGAGGCTGTGATGTACAAGGCCGTACCCGTCCAGGAACCTCAGTACAGAGACGACTTCTTGAGATGTGAGTCTCTGTTTCTGCTGTGACACGCTTCGCTGCTTCCTCTCCTTCTGCTCAACCCAGTGCACGAGGCAAATCAGATGCTAATAATGTCTCTCTGTCAGACCCTGTGGCTGACCACAAAATCTGATTATCAGAAACAACTGCAAGTCCAACAGTGGTGACAGAGACTGGGGCAGATTCCTTGCAAATAGTTTTTGCATGCTGGTACTGTAGGAGGTTTGTGATTTTCACCTGAGTTTCAGTTTGAGAGCTCCTCCCTGTTCCACTTTGATTCTTTTGATCGAAGTTAGAAGCGCGGCATTCAGAAGCTTGGGTAAACCAGCTGTTCTTAGACTGACTTGGAGACTCACAGTTCCTTGGTCTGTGATCTCTTAGATGGTCTTTGTTTAGTGAACCTCCGTTTGTGATCAATCTCACAAACAGTATCATTACTTCTGGCATTCCAGATCAAAGGCCGGGCCGATCTAGGCGAGCCCACCGGGTGTCCCAACAACTGTGACCTGCAGAGGTGGAGGTACACAGCAGGCAGGTGACATCTTACCACTGGGATTTTTCTGTTTTTGTGTGTCCAGCCAAAGGGTCTCCTGCTTTTTACCCCTGCAAAGCATGCTCTTGCAGAAATTAGTTAAACATCTAATAGAGGTGAAAATGCTAATTAGATTCTACTAACCTCTGGGACATTATAGTTAGCGGTGCATTGGTGAGGGGTTCCTCAGCTTACTTTGGTTTGCTCATTTATATTTAACCCCAAACAATTTAAGTTAAATGATTTCTCTTACTGAGTGAATGTTTGTTTTTAATCATTTAGATGCTTGCCAGCTCACTCTGGACCCAAACACAGCCTACAGACAGCTCTACTTGTCTCGAGGGAATAAGAAGGCCGCCCTCAAGAGAGACCCCCAAGATTACGGAGACAACCCCTCCAGGTTTGACTCCTTGCCCCAGGTCCTCTGTAAGGAGAACCTCGCTGGAGGCGCCTACTACTGGGAGGTAGACTGGAGCGGTGAGGGCACGGCCATCGGAGTCACCTACAAAGGCATCAAGAGGGCGGGCTATGGAGACAGCTGCCGCATCGGCTACAACCGCAAGTCATGGAGCCTGTTCTGCTCCGATTCCAGCTACTCGGCCCGCCACAGCAAGGACCAGACAGAGATAAACGCGCCGTACTCCTCCCGCATCGGGATCTTCCTGGACTACGACGGGGGCACTCTCTCGTTCTACACCGTAGGGGACACCATGTCCCTCCTCCACCGCTTCAAGACCTCCTTCAGCGAGCCTGTCTATCCAGGGTTTTGGGTTTGGTACGATTCTGCAATCACCCTCGTCCAGCTGTGATTTAATAAAATCCGTCCAGCAATCACTGAATAATCATCTGTTATTACTTTTTATACATATCTGTGTATTTTACAAATATATATTTTTTTTTTTACATTGGAAAATGTGTGTTGATCAAAGGGAAGCTGTTATGATGGATGTGATTTTTCTTTTTTTACTTAATATGAACAAATGTTTAGTGGGAAAGCACTTATAGAGTAACTCCAAATATATACAGTCCTTGACTGATGTGTGTTATGATAATTTCATATTAAACTTATTTTTATCAATAAACATTTGATTTAACACAAAAAGGTGTGATGTCATTGTCTCAATTTTATACTCCATCACTTTGTTAGGATAACTACTGCCAAAACTGCAGTTCCTCAGATTCTGAAGGCTGCTTTCTTGTTCAGTAAGATAGCAAACCATACACAACATGTCTTAATATTGAATATTTACTTGCAACCATAATTCCAAACCAAAACTTTTATCATCTACTTTATTGTTAAGAAGATTAACAATAAAACAAACACTTTTGTAGACTCACTGAATGTGTATAACAAGTTTCTGTCTGGATGGCAGTGTTGGTTTTGTTTCCCTTTAAGAGGTTTGTTGAGAACTACAGAAACAGGTGATGAGTAACCGAAAGGCTCTAAAAGGAATGCATGACTTACATGTATTTCTCTCCTGCTTTTTAAGATAGCAGGATTGTTTAACAAGAGATTTATAGTCTCTTGTTAAATTAGTATTTCACATCTATTTTTTATGTAAAGTTCTGCATCCTCTTGGCATCATACTAAAAACAAGTAATTGTGGAATTCTGCAAACTGAGCCTTAAGGGAGTCACTTTGAAAACATTATAGGAAGGATATGAAAACCTGCTCTAGATTTTATTCAGGATATGAAGTTTGCTTTAATGTTGCATTCTCAATTTATCTGCTTCCTTAAATTAAGGTTTTCCACATTTTTGTGCGGGATGAAATGTTGGCTTAAATGTTACACAACAGAGACATGTACACATAAAAAACAGTCAGGACTTCTGAACCCCCGCTGACATATTTTGTAAGATATGTAGTTGTACCATAGCTGTTTCATTTTTTATGTGAAGGACTGAACAGTGATCTACGGCATACTTAAAGCTTTAGATATTGTTTAATAACCTATTCCCACTTCAAACTCTCCCACAATTGTATCCCTGCCCAGTGTGCTGTGCTTGGAGGCATACAAGTGGATTCTGTTTAGCAGGTAAAAGACTCCTGAAAGCAATCGGTAGCACACAATGCCGCACTTTTCAGATTTTTTGTGGCAAAAAATACAACAATATATAATTTTCCTTTCACTTCAAAGTTGTGTTGGCATATTACATAAAATTATCCCCCAAAAAACTTTAAGTTAGTGGATGATGTACTTACTACCTTTGAGAGTCAGGATCTATTCATATGCATTTAACCCTTGAGTCTTGCAACCTCTGGTGGAGACGTGTGTACAGCACAGCATGCAGAATTTTATTTTCCCATCAGACTGTTGGGATCCACTCAAGAGTCTGGACAAAAGTGAAGCACTGCAAATGTGCCTTTAGTACCTTTTAGAGACATGCAGACCTTCAGTGGGATTAGCTGCGACAGACTTCCTTCCTGCACCATGCAATCACCCCACCCGCCTTGTCTCCACACAGAAATATTTGTTTTCTAATATCCATGGCTGGGTGGTAGAGGGGAACGTGTAATCTCCATTACATAATCAGATTAAAAACAAATAACTTTAACCACTCCGGATAATAACATAGAAAATGTGGAATTATAGTGTGGCTACATTGTATGGCGAAATAAAACTAAAATCTGGTTAGATTTGAAAGGAAAAGGAACATTAATTGTTTGATATGGGTTTGACACTTCTGTATCTATGACGTTATACAAAGAATTGTTAAACAAATCAAGAATAAATGAACGCAACCAGCATTGAGCGGTAGGAAAATTATGCTTAAAAGCTTAATACATTATGAGCGGAAGAGTTTGTTTTTTAAAAATAAGTCTCGAGGTGAAGAGAAATATTTAAAATATGGAATTCCTGTTATAATGGTCCGAGTCCAATTCATACTTCATGTAGTTATTTATGAATATGAATAAAAATATGTAGAGCACCTACCTTAAAAAGAAGTTTTTGGTAGAATAAGTGCGGTGTTCTCAGTTTCCCTTCTAGTATTTCTCACCACGTCCGTCTGTAGAGAGGGCAAAGCTGGAAAAACGTGTAGGAACTGAAAATCGAAATTTGTTTCCTTCCGGACACATTAAGGCGGTCTATCTTCGGAAAAAGCTCCGCTGCATTCTCACGCTTAGTGTGGTTGTGGAGGTGAACGCACACGTTTTACTGTAAACCGGTAGAATATTTTGTCTTATCATTTTACTGTTTTATACATTAATATAGCTGCATGTATACAGAAAGTGGAAAATCTGTTACGAGGGCCTGCGAGGGGCCATTATTTTACTACGTTGTGGCGCTTCACTTTTATAGAAAGCTATGAATGGAGTAAGCTAATTCGCTAGCATAACATTAGCTACCGTTAGCGTCGCGTGTTTTTATTGCAGTCTCAAATACCCATCTGAAGAGTGAACGTAGCTCTTTATTACGTCTTTAGAATTTAACCAGTTTTATTGCTCCGCCAACTTTCAATTGTTTATTTCTCAAAAACAGAAAGAATAAATACAATGTTTAATGTTTGCTTACGGGTTGAGGCTCTTGCAGCATGAGTTACAATTGTCACTATGACAACCAGCTGAACACAACGAACCTTTCTAACGTATTCATGAATATTTAACAGCTTACTCTCTTTTTTATTGATAATATTTATATTGTGACATGTTGTGATTTTTATTATCATTGTGGCTTCCTGGTGAGTAAGGAAGCTTGCAAGTTGAATAGCAATCATTATGTCTTCTATTCCATTAGAGTTTGTCTAGAAAAGTAACAACCGTCACCATAAAGAAAGAAGTAGAATTCATTTCAAATTCAGAAATACTTTATTCATCTCAAAGAGCAGTTCAGTGTTGCAACTGGTATCATTGAAGTATCTTTAATTAGTTGTGGGTGGTGAAGGAAGGATCTCCAGTAGCAGTCAGTCTTGCAGTGAAGAAGTCTCTGACTGAAGACTATTGCTGTGGGACAGTCTAGAGGCTGTCACAGCATATTAACAACTCAATAACTGGACAGGAAAGACCGTATCGCACAGCAGTATGTCCTGGATGACACAGTCAGCTGTTGGCAAGCACTGCTAATCCACCTTGTCGCTATGGTTATTGTAGAATTGCCAGAATTGATCAATGCTGATGTATTGGAATGACCCAAGTAAAATCTGGATCTAAATCCAATGGATAATCTGTGGCAAGACTTGAAAATTGATGTTCACCGACACTCCATCCAAATTGGCTTAACTCGAGCTATTTTGTGAAAAAACAATTAATGAAAAAAGTCTGTTTTGCTAACACAGTACTAGCTGCTATTAAAATTAAATGTGCTTATTCCTGTCCAGATATTGGTAACAATATTTTTTAAAGTAACTGTAATTTATTAAATCCTTTATTACTAATTACTGTAAGGTGTGATTATAATAGGCTCTCTGGCTGGTAAAGATCACTGTATGGTAAACGGTATATAAAATACCAACCGTCCCCTCTAAATGGTTTCATATTTTTTAAATTTAGGACAACGTGATTATCACGCTACAGGTCTAAATGTGATTATTTTAAACTCTGCTATATTTAATCTTTTTCCCGATTTTTCCACTGTTGCAGATGGCGGCTACAAAGGTTCCAGAGGTTCGTGACATCACACGGATTGAGAGAATCGGTAGGAATCCAGACTTACTTTGCACTCTTAATCTAATCCACCCTTCCAAGTGTAGCTGACGTCTTCTCTCTCGTCACCATGTGTTCCAGGGGCTCATTCTCACATCCGTGGCCTTGGACTGGATGATGCTTTGGAGCCAAGACAGGTAGGACAGAGCCCTGAGTTTTGGATTGGTTGGACTTTTTCTTTAAACTGTGAAGAGAGGAGCTGTTTGGTTTTTCTTCTTTACGAGATGATTATTAGATTAGCTCTGATTGGTTAAGATTGTTTTCTGCCATTTAGGCAGCTGCTCCTAATCAAATTCTATACTTTAGGCTGTTTTATTGTAGTTGATCATTTTGTTTTTTGTAGTAAAGTTAGGTGTAGTTAAGCTGTAGGAACCCTGACTTTGCCAGTGGTACAGGAGTGTATTGAAATGTGCTGAGTTTGTGCTGAAGGTGACCCGCTCTTGTTCACCTCCAGGTGTCTCAGGGACTGGTCGGCCAGCTGGCCGCCCGTCGTGCAGCAGGGGTCATCCTGGAGATGATTAAAGACGGCCACATTGCTGGCAGGGCGGTACTGATTGCCGGCCAACCTGGCACAGGAAAAACTGCCATCGCTATGGGTAAGAAGTCCACTGGCGGCTTTCCAGCACACAGCATCTTCCTTTAGAGAAAGTGGTATTTTCCACTTGCATTGATGTAATTTGCTCAGGTTGCATTTTCGTTCCATATCGACTGTATTTGTCCTCCTGTAGGAATAGCACAGTCGCTGGGGCCCGACACGCCCTTCACAGCTCTGGCCGGGAGTGAGATCTTCTCCCTGGAAATGAGCAAGACGGAGGCACTGAGCCAAGCTTTTAGAAAGGCAATCGGAGTGAGAATCAAGTGAGGGAATCACTACGATAACAAATCTGTGAGCATTATTGTTTCTGAATGAAATGAATAAGCACAGTTGTTTTTCGACAGGGAGGAGACAGAGATCATTGAAGGAGAGGTGGTGGAGATCCAGATTGATAGACCTGCCACTGGAACGGTGAGCTGATTTTTAATTACTTTCTAAATCCACGCACTGTATTTTATTATGGAATTCATGATAAAATATGGAATTTCACAGAATTAGTTGATATTGGTGAGAAGGAAAGAATATACAGTTGTTTCTGTGGTGTTTTCAGCTTCAGTACCTGCTGTTACCTGGTTTGGCTGGGCTCAGCTCTGCCTGTCAAAGACAGAATAGACTGGTTAGCAAAGGAATAATATGATTAACATTGAAAAAACAGAATTCAAAAAAATAAAAATGGAAAAAGTAGACTTTTATTAAAAACAAAACCTAAATTAGTAAAATAATAGAATGGATTTCATAGGGCCCTATGTATTTGTGATGTTAGAAGGTATGCATGTTGTGTTTAAGGATGATTAAAAACCAAAAATGACTGAAGATTGTTTTGATCAGGGTGCTAAAGTGGGCAAGCTGACGCTAAAGACTACTGAAATGGAGACTATATATGATTTGGGCAACAAGATGATTGACAGTCTAAGCAAAGAGAAAGTACAAGCTGGGTAAGTTTCTATTTAAATTTTTTTTTTTTTGTCCAGGATTCTAATATAACACATACTCAGCTAAAACACACAAATGTTCTGTGTTTCTGTTCCCCTCTCTTTCTAGAGATGTCATCACCATTGACAAAGCCACTGGCAAGATCACCAAGTTGGGACGCTCTTTCACTAGAGCCAGAGACTATGATGCTATGGGAGCTCAGGTATGCTCCACTAAAGTCTCTGTAAGGCAAGAGTTTGATGCATGCAAACATTTTCAACAGTTGTGTGACTGCGGGAGGTTGGCACTTAGCTGTTCAGATAACCTTGCTAGCTAGCTTTTTTTTTTTTTGCGTCTCTCTTAGGTAAGTCAGTGCAAATCTATCACCAGTCGTTGGGACAACGCTCGTTTTTGCCACTGACTCACTTCTCTTGCAAGTTAGCAGGATTCTCCAACTTTCCGCTATATTTATAGTTTCTTCTGTCTTAAATTTCGTTCAAGCTGGCATTAAAAATAGTCTTAAAAGTCTTTAATTTGACCTTGTTTGCAGATACCCTGATAAAGGTGGTAAAGACATCTCCTAAATTGTTAGTTCTACAAATGTTGCGATATAAAAGTACGTTTTCTTTGTTTTCGCAGACAAAGTTTGTCCAGTGTCCCGAGGGAGAGCTGCAGAAGAGGAAGGAGGTGGTGCACACAGTGTCGCTCCACGAGATCGATGTCATCAACAGCCGCACGCAAGGCTTCCTGGCTCTCTTCTCCGGAGACACGGGAGAGATCAAGTCCGAGGTCCGCGAGCAGATTAACGCCAAAGTGTGTGAATGGAGGGAAGAGGGAAAGGCGGAGATTATTCCCGGGGTAAGTGTGTTCCTTGAATGTTCTTCCTCTGCTTACGCTTAATGCAGTTAAGCTAAATGTCCCCATCTGTTCAGGTGTTGTTTATCGACGAGGTCCACATGCTGGACATGGAGTGCTTCTCCTTCCTGAACCGTGCACTGGAGAGTGACCTGTCCCCAGTTCTCATCATGGCGACCAACAGAGGCATCACTCGGTACTGTTAACACAAACCCAAGAAAAAAGAAAAGAAACAAAATGTGTTTATGAAAAAGTGACCCTACACTCACTTTTAACCTTCACGCAGAATCCGTGGAACAAACTACCAGAGCCCTCACGGCATCCCCATCGACCTCCTGGACCGTCTGCTCATCATCGCCACCTCACCTTACACAGAAAAAGAAACAAGGCAGATCCTAAAGATCCGGTGAGGGTTCTTCACCCGGCCATCCACTCGCAGAGATCGTTTCAATAAGAGTCCGACGTAGAACCCGGGTGTTTTACGTTTTCAGGTGCGAAGAAGAGGACGTGGAGCTGAGCGAGGAGGCCCACACGGTCCTCACTCGGATTGGCATGGAGACGTCGCTGCGCTACGCCATCCAGCTGATCAGCACGGCTGGGCTGGTGTGTCGTAAACGCAAGGTAGGCTCAGCGGAAGCAAGAGGAAATAATCCTCATCCGTTTGTGTAGCTAAATTGAATATGAGCTCTTTGGTCATGACCGCCTCTTGTTTTCCTCAGGGGACGGAGGTCCAGGTGGAGGACATCAAGAGGGTTTACTCACTCTTCCTGGATGAGGCCAGATCCTCCCAGTACATGAAGGAGTACCAGGATTCCTTCCTCTTCAATGAAACGCGTGAGTTTGTTTGTGTGGAAGCTCCATCGGTACACCACACCTTCAGATTAAAGCATTGATACAAGGCATGGTTTTTGTTTTTCACCCTATAAGATATCAGTGGATTAGCCGTTACCTTCTTGAAGAAATTTGACTCTTCTTTATTATGAGTCAAAAGAACTCTGATGAAATGATTCCAGCAGAGTTCAGCCCATTTGCTCTGCTAATAATGTCTTGTTGCAAATTCAAACCTAACTTCTGACAGGTGAATTTGTGATGTTCTTTCTGTTTTCTCACTTCAGAAACGGCTGCCATGGATACGTCATAATGGAGACGACCCCGAAGTGTTTCTTGTTTTTTCTCGTTATCCACAGTTAGTCTGGTTGAATTCTATTGTTTTTTTACTACAAAACAGGAAATGAATCTGTGAATTTTCTCAATTTTGCTTAAATGTTGCAGCTGTCAGAGATAGAATTCATGTGAAAATTTGGCCTTATTTTGAATGACCTACGTAATTAATGCCTTGCTCCTCAGATATTCATTCATTTTATGTTTGTTTTGTGAATCCTGTCTTTGGATTTTTTTGGACAAAAAATTAAAACAGGCTTTTATAATCAGTGTTTCTCATTTCTGTCTTAAATGCTAGAAAGCAGAGATTGCATTACTATATCAAATATATATGTTGGATTTGCAAATAAACAATTGTGGGATATTGAAATCCTCTTCAAGAAAATATATATCAATGCTTTGAATTTTAGAAGCTAAAAAAGTACTTAAAAGTAGCACATTGTGTGATAATACTGCCATTACACCCCTGTTTGTTTTTTGTGTGAAACAAAAAAATGGGGACAGATTTATATAGTATGAAACAAATACACCTTACCTTCAAACATTGCTGTAAATCCATCTAACTGAAATTATTAACTAATATTTCAGAAATTATGTCTTTCGGTTCCATATTTTCTATACACTTGGATCATTTTCTCATAATAAAAGCATTTTAAAATTTGTGGCTTTAGGAGAAAAAGTTACCACACGAGGGCGCTCTAAGCTCACTTGTAACCATTCAACTAAACGGGTGAAACAGCAAACTGATTGGTTCCATTATATTTTAATGAGCCAGTTAAAATGAATTACAAGCACGCTGAATTATTTTCATCATCTAATCACATCGTGTCTACACACCCCTAAAAAAATCTTAAATTCAAGTACTAAAATTACAATGCATGAAATTCATTTAAATAAGCTGGCTTTAAATACATTAATCATTTGTCTTAAATCTTGTCATAGCAGCACTTTTTTTTTCTCGCGAGACTTTATTGTCAAGCAAAAGTTTGAGTCGCGCGCAGACATCTTCATTGCGTTCTGTGTTGCTAGCTAGGGAGCTAGCGTCCGTTATGGGATAAGTGCAAATTTGGCGGCTGAACGACGATTGTTTTCCCTACTGGCTCACTTTAGTTGCCAACCAAATTTTATACTTCAACAACAAGGTGCACAACGAAGTCAGAAACTCTAATCTTATTGTGCCCTAGTTTCAAATTCTGTATCTGTCAGTGTGTGCTGACACGACACAGCACACACTGTGCCATTGGACCCAATGGCACATTAAAGACCCAATGGGAGAAAGCCAAGAAAAAGGCACATCACATTCTTTCAAGAAAAAATAAATTAAAAAAATCGCAAAATTTGATATAAAAACACATAAATGAAAAAACTCCAATCTCTCCAATGGCAAATGATATTTTTAATAACCTGCTTTATCATAAAACTGCAGTTTAATAAAAGAGGCTGATTTCCCTCCCTCCACCACCAGCAGTTAGCTTTGACTTCATAAGATTTAGGAGCTCTGTCATGATTATCTCACAACATGATGATGAATATTTAATATTTAGTGAATAATCCCGCTCCCTGCATCCCATAAACCTCCATCTTTCCCCCCCACCCCCTCAAGACTTGACTTGGCTGCTGGTTTCTGTCCCATCTGATGGATTCAGTGCTCCTACTTCCTGCAGGCTCAGTTGGTTTAATGCGATGAGGATGGATTCACTGTGGGTTTTAGCTGTTACCAGTTTCTCTCGCTGGAACTCTCAATTTATAAATTGTTAAATGTGCTGTTAAAGATCAGACATCTTAATCAGAATTTAATAAGGGTTGCATCATTTCCCTCTGCGGTCTTAACAGACATGAGCTATTCTGTTCTATTTCGATCTTCTTTTTTTTTTTTAATTGTCAGTGTGAATCCAGATCATTATTTACAGATCACACTCCGCTCTGCCCCTCGGGTCTTCTTGGATGAGCTCCCACAGTTTGTCTGCACTCAGACTGTCCACAGGCTGTAACACTGCACAGCATACAGACGCTCTGTGCCATTTTGCCTGCTGTCCAGCTCCGGCTGAAAAGACACTCTGTGGCACTTTAGCCAACAGAAATTGCTCGTCAACAACGTACATTCTGCAGGTAAGAGAAACCAGAAAAGGGACACAGTTGCCCTGATGGTCATTTTTAATCCCAAACAAGCAGCCAGGTTCTCCACACAGCGCACTGAGAGCTTCTCTCTATGAATGTCATCAGCTAAATGTGCCCATTCACATCTAATACTGCCACTCAGGAAGTGAATCGACTTGGGGATCAATGTTATTGATCAGAGTTATTGTCAGGAAAAGCTAGGATAAGCAGATTGATTCAGCCTTCAACCTGGATTTGGGCGCAGTGAGATGAATGCTGAAACTACAGCGGCCTCCAGAACTACGGCCCGGTCCACCTTCTGACATGATACAACTGCAGACTTCAGTGATGTACTGGGATCTAATGTGTGGTTACTAGTGACCTATAATGAACAATAATTTGACAAAGGATAGACATCCCTAGTGAAAAGAAATACTTTAGAGTATTTCACATATACTTATATTTGTGAAAGTACATTTTAAGTATACTCAGTATTAAGTGTACTACCTACAAATATATACGAAGTATACTAAAAGCATGCTTGTACCAATTTTGACATTATAACTCTAAACACACTTAAATATAATTGTACCAAAATACACTTTTAAGAAATATATTAAATAAAAGTATACTTTAAGTGAACAAAATATGTATTTGCTCAAGTGTACCAAGGAAACAATATGCTTTTAAAGACATTTTGTGTATATTTTAAAATATATGCTCAAAATTGAATTTTTAGAATTCACTTAACGCTTACTTGAAAAGTAAACCACTAAATATACTGAAATTTTTGTATGTTTTAAATTACATCCATGTGTATAGACATCGGATGGCTCCAGCCAATAGACTCCATTGAGGTTTACAATTTTTGTCACATTTTAAATCCATGTATTGTTTTCCTTCCATTCCACAATGTGATATATACTTTGTTTTTGTCTTTTTAAGGTACAGTACTTTGAGTGGTAAACTTGCTGTTAAAGCGCTTCACATACTGGTTTTTGCTGGAATTATGTCTAATATTCAATCAATAGTTGCATCGAAGCACATGTCAGTCAGATCTTGTGTTAGTTTGTAATAATCCCTTTTAAAGCCAGTGTCACTCTGATTTCCATTTGACCCCGATCACATTGATATGACCTTTCTGTTTGGAGAGGGAACAGAGAGCTAACTCGGTTTCCTCTCACAGCACAAAACAAAGAACAAGGATGACTCGTAACAGAGCCAGGGTTCATCTCTCACGTTCACATATGTTCGTTCTACTCAGCCCATGTTTATTTATGCGTCTGCCTTGCCACATTTTCTGCTGTGATGTCATTATCTTTAAAAAGGGCTTTAGGGCTTAAACTCCATATGGAATGTGGTGTGTATCTCCTCTATCTGGGAGAGAAAATAAACCTTTGTTAAGTTTTTTTATTTTATTTCTGCCATATGTGCAAAGGTGGTGCATGTGGTCAAATCAGAGGTGAATGAAAGTGCATCAGGCCTGCCTGTTATTCCGAATAACAGCTCCTTGTTCATAGCAGGCTGCAACACTGTAGATTTCTCTGAATTAGTAACCCATCATGTGTGATTGTGATATCCGCTTTCTTGTGGTAAGATGTATATATCTATTGTTCCTCTGTTGGGTTTAGGTAAGTGAGAACAGAGAGCGCAACATGAAAGAAAGGCCACATACTCTGCTTTTAGTGAAAGCTTTAGTTACAAAAAATCAAGTCATAAAGAAGTCATTTTGCCAGTTATGTAATTTAATCAGTCACAACATATTTGACACTGAAAAGATTTTAAAAGGAGCAACCAGCCACCAAGAGGAAGCAAACTTCACAATCGTCCAAAAATAAGTGCAAATGACGCTTTTTTACAGGAACTATTAAAAAGGACGAAACATCCAATACATTTAGAAAATAATAATTAAAAAAAACCTGATATAACTATAATAAAAAAAAAGAAAATCTGAATTATGCGCAAAAATAAGATAACCAAACCTGAGTATCATCAAATTATTAAAATAACTATATAAAGGTATAAGTTCATTTTATTAGGTTTGGTTATGGTTCAGGCTAAAAGAACGGTAATTGTAGATTTACGCTTTATAATCAAAGGAAATCATTCAGTATGTGGGGAAACGCTGGTATCAAGTCTTTTCAAGTAAAAGGTTGAGTCACAAGTCATTGCTGTGGAAGTCCAAGTCAAGTCCGTAGATTTTTTGTGATTTTCTCAAGTCAAATCTAAAGTCATTAAATTTGAGATTCGAATCTGATTATTCAGTTTTAGCTTCACGAGGCCACTCCTCATGTCTTCAAAAACCAAGATCTTCATCTCTCACCTTCAGGCATCAGCAAGTTGTACACAGGAATTATCCAGACTTATGGACGTTTACAGTACATCTGATATTTTTAGTGTTTTTTTCATGATTATTTTCCACGGTATTGCAAAACAAAGCATTGTGCTTGAGGTGTTGCCTTAGAATACGTCCACAGATGTGTATTAAAAGATGTGCGAGTGATCAGAACTTCACAAAGCCTCGACATCATGATACAAACTTCCCTAAACTGAAAGTCAGTTAGTACAGATTGGAGTTCAGCAGCAGACTGTTAAGTTTTAGGCTTAGGGTTTAAAATGCTAAAGTTTTATTCAGTGTTCTGCTCTTTAAAGTGTTCTAAACATTAGGGATGATTCAATGAGGCATATGAATTTATTTTAAATTTCATTCTAAGCTGCAAAGTGTCAAAATGGTGGTAATAGTCGGAAGAAAAACTTTTATTACTGATAGTATTGCTGAATACTTTCAGAAGCAGTACTTTCTTCAGAAGCAGAAAGGAGTTCAGACTGTTGTAAAAAGTGGTTGGAGTTGCTGCTGTGTGTTTTCCTGGGCGTGGGTTCTGGTTAACTTTGAAAAAGACAAACATTTATTATGTATGTCGTGAACATACTGTATGTATACATCTGCTCGCCTTTGTGGCTCCATTCATAAAAGCTTTATCTTCACGGCTCACTCATTCACCGAGACGCTTTTGTTCTTCTGTGCCTCTGCTGCACGTGTGCGACCCACGAATGTTAACCGTCACGCACGCGAAGACACGCTCGGCTGACCTTTTGGAGCGTTCTCCGAGTCACTTTACGCTGCAGTGGAAACAACGGTGCCACAAATGGAAACGTTTGAGCTAAAAATAGCAGCTAAGACCAACCAGCATCATTCAGTCTTTGCTAACTCGGGCGTTCGCTCATGGTTAATTCAGAAAACGATGCTATTTGTAGCGCTAACGTGCTTCGTTCAGGGGCCTGAATCCACTGAGGCTCACAACAAGAACCACTGCTGGATGCTGAATTAGTCAGGATGCCAAATCAAATTAATACCTCCCGGCATTCTGGATTCTCAGCTCATTATTACGACATCCAGCATTCAGAAAAAGGGCACTTACTAATTTCTAAGCAATATTTTAAAAAGTGAAATGAAAGTGATGATGCTTCAAGAAAAGAAAGGATTCTCAGAAACCGAAAGAGGAACACCTAATAAGAGTCTGTTGCCTCTTATTGTATTGTTTGTAGCCCATCAACTACAAAGTAAGCTAATGCTAATTTGGTTTATAGACCGAATGCTACGCCTGTTTGCACTTTATGAAAAACCTCACAAAATGCTAATGTTAATTAATTCCCTCCAGAAAGATTTTCTGGAGGGAAATCCAGATGTTTTTTTTTTTGTGGTGTCTTAACAGCGGCTCCTATAACTGCTATGGTGGTTCTGCAGTGTGAGGTGGGCTGGAAGGTGAGAGATGAACAGCGAAGGTGTGATTTCATGTGTTCTTCTTTCGTCTCTCTCTGATCCTCCATTTCTAGTCAGTCAGGTCGGGTTGCACTGCTTTCTCTCTTTGAACATCTTGAATGAAGATCTCTGAGCAGCATTGATTTATGCCTGTTGACAGACTGCCATTACGAGACTTCGCTGCAAAAGTCAGAAAAGTTAATTTTGTGCGTGTTGCCACAACATAAATTTACGGTGTCGTAAAAATCCTAATGAGCTCATGTTGACAGCACTGTCAGAGTGTTTGTTAGGCAGGAACAAACACTCTGCCTAACAAGCCTTCTCATGTTTTAATCAGTCACCACTCACTGCTATATATGGTCACTTGTATAATATATATAGTTACAGTGAACCTTTGAACATTTACGAGAGGTAAATGTTCAAAGTGTGCAAGATGTTTAAAAATTGTTCACATTTTTGCACTGCACAATCTCAAATTGGTACATTGTACTTCCAAATGTGTTTGTGGAACTACCTATGTCTAAAACCTCAAGTCTTTTGGGGTATGCCTCTACCAGCAATGAACAAATGCTGAAAATTCTGCCTGTGCTTTATTGCAAACAGTTCAGTCAGACTGGATAGAGAATACACAGGTCAAAGTTCAGACATAATTTAATTAAAAAAAAGCTCCTTCAGACTAGCCAGCACCAATTAGCAAACACCTGGCGAAACTGCGCATCTGCTGAGGTCATTATAGGAGTTACTTCTCAGTGCAGCACTGGTACAAAGTTCCTAAAGGGTTAATAGAGGAGCCATGTTGTGGTGACTTCCTGAAGGCGGAGTTTCAAAAAGAGCAGGAGTTTTTAAAGAGACGGAGGTCTTAAATTACAAAATTACATAAAACTACAACCTCTAATTTCTTTTAAGTGTTAAGTCACATTTGATATGTACAGCATTTTTTTTTTTTTATCACAACTGGAGATAACATAGTTACTTGATTGTGCTATAAAGTTGCACTATGTACCTGGAAAACACATAGTACTGTCCCTTTAAGTGTAACAGCTTAAGCTACGCTGCAGTGAATAAATCAAGGCTGTTAGTTGAAGTCAAAGAGCTTTTTTCTCCCCTCCATCAGCTCAATAGATGGGACCGCAGCAGGGCAGGCGTGCCTGAACATGTGAACAGACATTAAAGATGCCTAAACAATACACCATTGAAACTTTATAACCGACTGACATTTCCAGGCTTCACGTCCTCCAGCAGGTATTTTTTGTTTTTTTCTCCGTCTCCATAATTTAGCCTGCGTGTTCTGCAGAGTTTTGTCCTCTGTGATTTAAAAGTGGCAAAGTGGAAAATGGAAACTCCAGTTCCTGCTAGAACGGCTCCCCTTTTCCTGTCTACGCCCCTGTGTTTCCTGCCTGCCGCATAAGTAGGTGTTGCTGATCTGACAACTGCGGGACATTTTGGCCTGTTTGTGGGGAAAAGGGTGTTGGTCTCTCTGGGTCGTTTTCCCGCCGAGTACTCCTTCCTCTGACTCGTGTAATCTTCTTCTTCCCCTTATAGATGAACACAGGGTTCAGGTAAATGAAAGGCCTGCCTGAAACACGTTGAACCTTTTGGCACAAATGCAGTGTGTACTTACTATTTGTGTTTGTGCAGCCTACTCATAGACACATCCATTAGCGGTTATTAGCCGTAAATGCACGTCAATGCTCTCTCTAATGAGCGTCGGAACAAAAAGGCCCTTTTGTAGGAGGACTTCCAAACTTCCTGTGAAGGTAAATATTAGCTCTTTTGACTGCGTCTTCAGCATGGATGGAGCCCTGTGTCTGTTGTGTCCTGTAAACCACTCAGGTGGGTTTATATACTGAGCTCAACATAGGCTTGCCTGACTAAACCTCAGTAATACTGTAGCTTATTCAGGGATAAACTCTGACTTTTCTCACTGCAATAAAAAAAAAAAATCAGGTCTTTGTAAATCTCTGAAGAAAAAGATGAGCCCAGGAAGGAGTAAATGGGATTCTGTTCTCAACTATTTTATTTGAAATAAAATAGTTGGAACGGCTTTGAACCGACTCAAAACATGAAACTCTGAGGGTGAAGAGAACGAAACGCGACATTGTAAAGGAGTTTGAATCAAATGAATTACTACATTAGGTCGGTGTTTGATTTACTCTACGTCATATTTACACGTTTCAGGTAATAAAACATGTAATGGTTGTTGTATCAACCTGCCAGGCCACTCAGGTCATCTGGTTCTGGTTCTGGTCTGCATCCCCAGAATCAAAACCAACCCAACCAAGCACAGGACCAACAAATACAGATGGATGTAATTGTGATACCAGTACAAAAAGTCCCAATCTTTATTATCCCCCACTATTAGGCATGGACGTTAAAGGCAGCTGGTCAAACCCAGAGCACGTATACTTGAAATAAAGGATCCTACCAAGTATCACGTCCAACAGTCATAATATATTGTATGGCTTTAATATGGACATTTTGAGGCTTTTATTTTTCTGCTTTGATTCCTCTTTCACTTCACTAGCTTATCGTCATGCTCAAAAGCTTATTAGGCTTCGGGTGATGGGGAATGCTGGCGTAACATCAGGTTCTCATCGATGGAAATAAAAAACATCAAAGTCCCTTTAATTAGATAATTATAATCTTTTATTTTCTGGGACCGTGCAAGGATTAAGCAGGCATAGAAAACAAAGGAACTAATGGATTCCCTCCATATAAAGCAGTAATCAAACACATACCACACGCTGGAATGAAGTGATTAAATAAGTTTATTTGATTTACAGACACTTTTTTATTTTATTTTTTACAATGTTTTTCTTTTAAATCAAGTCCCCAAACACGCCCCTCCTGATGGCAGGAGCATCACAGTTCATTTCCTAAAGTTAAATCCTCTGATTTCTCCGACATGTAGCTCTACTGACTAAAAACAAAAATAAAATCTGTTTTCTGCTCAAGATCAGAAATAAGTCGCTTTGTACAGAATTCTTGTATAACAAGAAACAGCACACACGTAATACATCACCTCAGTGATTATTAACGTAGCATAAGTCAATGCAACAGGCTATTAAAAAAAACAGAAAGAGAGAGAGAAAAATCAACTCGGTTTTGGCAAAGTGAAACTCGGTTCGTGAGCCATCCTCTTGTCTGTAGTATGACAGCTCAAAAAATAAAAAATACAATAAAATAAATCAGCACTTACTGGGGATTTGGTGAGGAGGGGAGGCATGAAGCGACATACTTCTGTGACAGAGGTTGTGAAGACGATGCCAGGATGTTTTTGCAAATTATTCCCTGAACATTAAAGTGTGCAAAATGGTTCGATCGGTTATTCTAACAGAAAAGAAAAGTAAAAAAAACCAAAAAAAAATAACAAATAGCATGGCATCCTTCCATTGAGGCTGCTTTAAAAACCATCACATTGCATTTTGTTCTGTTTATATATATATATATTTTATAAATGAGATGTCTGAATAATGATCACAGTTAACAGGATGATTTCTTAGTGATGTGTAAAGGTACTGTGTTGATTAATAGTGATACATACAAGGTGAACTACTTGGCGTTTAAAAACCAAATGACAGAAAAAAAAAGTGTTGTATATTCAAACCATAAAACTTCCCTTTATAGAATATTCTTCATTATGGTAAAAAAACAAATAAATACATTGCATTCAAGCCATCATTTATACAATATATTAAAGTTACTGCAAGATATAGCTCTCTCTTCCTCTCTCTCTATATATATATTTATCTGTTGTAGTTGTTAAAAAAACATTTGGTAACATCAAAAAAAGACAAGAAAATGTAAAAACGTAAGGAGCTTAGTTCATTAAGAAGTAGATGTGTAAACACAGGCTGGCTGGACACAATCACATTCAGGGAGCTCCATGCAGCTGGAGGGAAGCTAAAGCTAATGATCCGGCCCACATGGAGAGTCACTCGTCGCCACGGGAACCCCAGGCCCATCCTTCTCCCGTGTTCCCTTGGAGGTCGGGAAAGCGCTTTCTTTCCCTTTCAGTAAAGACGCGCTCAAAACTGAACGGATCCTAGGAGCACCGGATCTAAAAAATTTAAAAAATATATATTTTCCTCACAGATGAAATGAAGGTAAACTTAAGTAACAGGAAAGTCAGAGATGCCTGATGCTAAAGGTTTTCCTGTTCCTGTCTTGGATTCTTTTTGATTTCGATCACTAACTAGCTGGTGACTGTGTCTCCAGCTTTTGTGTTTTTCCTGAAAATATGGGGTGGAGGGGATCAGATATCTACAGCTGCAGGGGGGGGAAAGGTCTCTCTTCACAGTGCCTGTCATTGTATTACCACCCAGAACCGGACTGCAACCCTTCATTAAAAGTGACTCCGTCCATGTGTGGCCGATTTTTTTGTGTCCAGAAACTCAAAACCAACCATCAGAAAGCCAGCCGTCTAAAGGGAAAGCAGCTCGCTGATAAGGCAGTAAGGATAACAAAATGGTTGTTTTTCTCCAAAGAAGAAGAAAAAAAAAATCTTTTTTTTTTCCTATTGCTCCTCAAATATGTATATATATATTAATTTTTTTCCAAGTCCAAGGAGTAGCATTCCATTTCTCTTTTGGGAAAAGCATATGTAAGCATGTATATAATAAATAACAAAAAGAAAACAAAAATCCAGTGTTCGCTTCAGATCACGCAAACAACATCATGATCCTTCTGAAACAATCATTGGCAGCAACCTCCAGTATTAAACTTCAACATTACACACACACACACACAAACAACAAGAGAAAAGAAAGTAATAATGTGCAGAAAGTTCTCACATCTGTCACATTCTGTGGCACTGTCTACACTCGTTTTAAGTGCTAAAAGCTCAAAGGAAAACATGTATGAGAGGTCAAAGGAAACGTGTGCAGGTGGGGGAAAAGCTCCTGTTCTTAAGGCTGATTTTCTGACCTTCAAACAGTAACACTTTTTTTTTCTTTTGGCTCTTGGCTGACTGCTTTGTTTACATGCACAGTGTAATCAGTTAGCAGAACACTGCGATTATGACGTAAACTGTGATGTTAATACTGCGATGTGGACAGGACAACATGGTCGGAATAATTAGTGGAGAATTTGGATTTTGTGTGGGGAAAAGGTGTTGCGTGCATGTAAACACAGTCAGAGAGGAGGTTGTGAGGGAGTGTCGGTGGTCAGTGCAAAGTTTATAGGAATGTAAATGAGGCTATGGCACTTGGTGCAGACTAACAGCCGATGGTTCGATGCAGACAGACAAAAAACAGACGCGCTGTTGGGCGGACGGGCAGGCAGGCAGGCAGACAGGGCAGGTTCATGGTCAGCATTCAGTAGTATGGCATCAGAAAGTCAGAAGAGTTGCGTCGTCGTGGATCCTGAAGAGCCGTGGATCCTCGCAGACGTGGGACGAAAAAGCTACTCCCTCCCAACTGGGGAGGTTCGAGGAAGAGCAAGACGCTCCCCTCGTTTTCCAGTTCCAAGTCGAAAACCAAACCAGAGCAGCAGGGAGCCCGAGAGGAGCAGGAGGATTCTAACGGTGATGACAAAAAAATAAATAAAAAAAGGACGGCGGGCACTCTTTATTTTGGCGTCCTCTATACGTCTGTGCAGATAGGTCCTCGTCTGCTGATCACCTGGGGGGGGAGAGAGACAGGAGAAGGGTGTGAGCTCTTCGAGTCGAGCCTCGCCGCAGGACGCACTTGTGTAATTAATGCCGAGGTCAACAGTTCTTGGGCCATCTGGTCGGACTTTCCTGAAAGTGCCTGCACACTGTGACCAGACTGTGGCCTAAATATACTCTTGCACTCAGCATACCAACTCAAAAACCTGAACAGAACGAGCATTAAACCACAGCAACCAGGGATGGAGGTTATCGATTAACGAGCTAATTGACTTATTGAAACGAGTCCCAGTGCAACACACACAAACCTCAACTCTTGCACCGGTTAATTAGCCTCGACTGAGGAATTACTGGACATACAAAAGTACACAATATGTTTTGGTCGAGTGTGAGCAGAGCCAATCCGTTTTGGGATGGAAGATTTTCCGTCGTTAATAGCCTCGGCGATGGCCGTATCGTTTGGGAGCGAGGCTCTAAAACTTCCAGAGGCATGTTGAGACAATTAGAGCCATGAACGCCGCCTTGATTTGTGTGACAAGCGGCCGTCCCGCTAATAGCTCCGCCGTGAATACGCCGGGTAAATGTTGGCTTTGTGAGCTAATGGGAGAAGGGGGGTGGGAGGGAAGGCTGATTGGCCTGGCAGACCTACAAAGTCTAATCAAAGCAAAATGTTGCTTTTATGGCCGAGAGGATCCAAATCGTGGCTGGATGAACGGACAGAGAGAATGAAAGGCGAAATCATCTTAAATCCAAGATTCCTTTTTGCGTCCAGCTTTGCACTTTGTATGTGTGTGTCTGAGTAGATGTGTGTGTGGGGGTGTGTGTGTGTGTGTGTGTGTGTCGAGGTCTGTGGCAGTGCTGACAGAGGACTTGGAGCTTTTGCTAAATGATAAGAGTGCAAAGCAGGAAAGTATGCGCCTGCAGCTGTACAAACACTTCTAATGGTAAAAGTTTTGCCCTGTGATGTGATTTTTTTCCCTCCCCCCCCTCATGGGGCTAATATGGGATCACGTTTACTGAATACACGAGCGTGAAGCTCTGCTGTCAGATCTCCTGCCGATGTTTTGACAGCGCCAAGCTCGGGGATGCCCTCGCATTAATCCTGACGTCCTGGAGGACGGCGGGATGAGGGGGAGGGCAGATACGGTCAGAAGAGGCAGCAGAGGGAGTTAATTGGATCTCAGTGTATCCGACCTGCGCCGAGGGTTTGCGTTGCCGGTGATTAGCCTGCGATGTATAACGGCTTAAGTGATTACTGTTTCTCTTCATCTTCATTTATTTAGACGAGATGTCTTTTTTTTTTCCCCTCCTCTGCGAATCTGCTCTGATTCCCTTCGACTTCTTGTCAGAGATAAATGCTGGAGTTGTTGCATCTTCTCCTTGAACTTTCAAAGTGTTTCGCACCCTAAACAGCCTGTGCTGCAGTGAAGAATGAATGATGATTTTTTTTTGCATTTGGAGACAAAATTAGCTGAAAATCAGTTGCCGCAGAACGTCTTCGTGATTCTTCCATGAGACAGAAAAGAACAGTTCAGCTCTGACCTGGGATAGCAATGCAACGATCAGGGATTTCTATAATTAGCAACTTCTGACAGTGGGAAACACATGCTATGGCTGTGTGTGTGTGTGGGTGTGTGTGAGATGAGAAACTCATAGAGCCGGCCTCTGGAACATGATATGTGTGCCAGCCTTTCATGTCACCTGTCATTAGCTTTCGCCTGCTAAAATCCATCTGTCAACGCTAATGACGCCTGTTGAAGTAAAAGACAAAAGTATAGATTTTTACTATTTCTGTTTTTATGAAAGCCTAAATTTTTTAAATTTACTAATAGTAACGTCAGCAAGCTAGTGATAGCTCGCACTCTGATGGTACCATTTAAGCTAACAGTAGCATGTTACCTTAAATACTAACATGCTACTATTAGCGTTTAAGCTACCAGTAGATATCTAAATATCTTAATGGTATTCAGATACCATTAAATGCTATCTAATTGTAGCATTTAAGCAAACAGTAGCATGTTAGCAAATTGTTACATAAAAGCTAAGCTTTACGGACTAAATGGAGTACATCAATGTTAAAACTGTTTCTTTTTCTTCCACATTACGACTATGCATAATAAAGTTTGTCGTTATGTTTCAAAATCTGAAAAAGTTCAAAGTGTGTGAATACTTTAGCAAACTCCTGTCGGTTTCTCAAGCCTACTGCAAGATGTTTGGAATGATTTTCTGTAGGTGATCCTAAATCACCTACAGAGCTGTGAAAAATCACTCCTATTGTTTTTGCAAAATTGGCAACATTTACTTTTTGTGTATAAAGATGCAAACACCAAATGTGCTTATCGCTTTGATTGCTGACACATCTTATATAATAACATTTTGCTTCATTTTGAAATGGTATTTTATAAAAGAAAATCCCATAAAGAAACCAAAGCAAAAGAAAAACATCTAACTGTTATCTGGAAGTGGGAGGCATATTTCACAACTGAAATCATTCTTCAAGTCTGCAAGATCCTGGGATCATAATCTACGTGAACTCGCACCTCCTCAAAGTTTTTCCATTTGGTTGGCTCTTTCTCTCGAATTTTACAGGAAGATGCAATGTTGGCAAATGATCACTCTCCTTTCCTCATCTGAACTCTGCCCATCCTGCCAGTTTCCCATTAAGCTCCCCAGTTTTGTTTTTTTATCAGTTGGCGTAATTTTGTCATGTAAAAAATAAGGATAATCTGTCAGAGGGTTTGAAGTGGTTCCTTCTTTACTTTTTTATATTTTTATTCACATATTAGTCATTTGACTTTGCAAACCAACATTTGCCTAACCTCTTTATCTAAACAGAGCGCTACTAAAAGTTAATGGGCACAAACCATGAAGTGCACACATAACCTACCCGTTCCTTTGCTCTGGTGTGTTTTTACAGTATTTCAACAAAAGAAAAAACTTTGACAGGTTGGTAAAGAAAGCAGCAACGCCTTGACATTTGCTCTGAGCGTGATAACCTTAACAAATAAGTCACAACAGATTCCTTGTCCGCCTTATCGGGGAGTCAAAGTTTATCCTTGTTATTATTCAGTGTCTGCTACAGTAGCTCCACCATTGTACACAGTCGTAGATGGTGTGCTGCCAGTTATTATGTTTTCGTCTGGGTTAATAAGTCCAGAGCTCGTGTGTGTGTGTGTGTGTGTGTGTGTGTGTGTGTGTGTGTGGGCCTGTTAACGGCAGGAAGTAGGAAAAGCAGCTCCGGTTGTGATAAGACGCTGGTCAGCTCTCTGAACCTTCCTGAGTACAATGCGATGGGAAAACAGTTCACGGAGCAATCATTACCCTAACCCTAACCTTCAAGCGGAACCTCTCGTGTTTATCACGAGACGATCCGCTTCAGGTGAGAGTCTACTCATGAAATGAGCAGGGAGCTCTCTACATGCTAATGTTCCAGGGTTGTCTTTGTGTTATCAGCCACTCAAACTGCCTGACAAAGTGCTGATGTGAAAAGCACTAAAGTTCTTACGTGGCTTTTGGAACAGAAGGCGAATTACCTGGTCATACCTTGACTGAAGAAGGTGGAGTCTGCTGCATCAGCTTCTTCAGTCTGAAAAGAGAAAATATGTTTAAGCAATGATTAAAGTGTGAAAGTTTCATCACTTTCTTTGCGTCTCCATGGTTCATTTCCCCTAAAATTTGTCGTCTCGTACAGAGAAAGTCCTCCTCCGTCTGTTTAGTCACACTTCAGCCGTGATGCACACGCTGAATCTGGATGAGACAGTTCTGCTCCGGCACATCACCAGGCAGAACTGTGAACGGCGTGAACGCGCGGGTACGCACTGCACTGCGCTATTAATGGAAACCCAGCCGCTAAAAAAAGCTAAGAAGCTAGGAATAATAAAGCACTCTTGAAGGCTGGAAATAGGAGCACGCGCTCCAGTGACTTACTCGTTCGGCTCCGTGCCTTTTTTTTATTAATAGCACAGTGTTTCTGAGGACACACTCAGAGGAGGTGGGGGAAAAAAATGAGTAGCACTCTGTAGAGTCGTGGGGAATTTATAAATTGTAGGGTTTATGGCATGAATGGAATATATAAACACCACCACCAGTAACATGGAACAACCATCGGTGTCATTTTGCTTGCTCCCCACGGGGCTGTTAGCAACTTCTGAAAAATAAAACTGCTTCTCTGCTGCTGTTCTTTTTTCTTCATTGGGAAGTTCATATTCTTTATGAAGCATAGAAGACATGGAGTCAAGAAAACTCAACAGTAATTAAAGGAGAGAAACCTATGAGTACTGTTTGATAACTGATTTAGCGGTAGAAACCTTTTCCACTTGGACATTACAGTTCTGTACAGTGAATTCAGTAGATTCTGTGAATAGTTAAAATATGCAAATACTTGAGAGCTACCCTTACTATTTATTGTAACTGCCAAATTTTAATCGTTCAAATGCCAAATGTACCTTTACATAGGATAATGCGCACAGTGGAAACAATTTTAGCTCTTAAGCTAATATCTAGTTTTCTTTGTTTCCATTCTCATGCGTACAGCCAATCAACACCAAGGAAAATGACTGGCACTCCTGGAACGGGTACTTTGTAAACTGTTAGTCTGCAGGTAGCATGCTAAGTAGCATTGCAGCTAGGTATTCCAGCTTCCCAAGCTGCATTTTATTTCAAATATTTTAGATGTGCTCTGTGGAAATGCACACAGGCAGGTAATCACTCTACAGCGGGAGCCAATCATTATTCATTTTACTTGTCATTATTCATCCACAATTCTGGTTGTAGTATTTGAGTAGCTACAGAGATTGTAGGCTACATTCAGAGGCGCCACCAGGAATCTTGGGCCCCATGCCAAAAAATTTTATTGAAATTTTAATTTCTTGAGTCTATCTGAGCCATCAAAAGCGTCACAATTTTAAAGACTCTTACTTTCGTTGGTCCAATACTGACACTAGCACAATACTCACTGCTAGTGAATTTTACATGCAATAGTCCACATACTGCAAATAGGTTGCTTGATTTTTTTATTATTAGTTTTAGCCCATTGAAATGTCTCTCATCACCAGCAACAGTCACAGGCAACGTGCAAAATATACATGAAGCAATCCAGACTTCTCAATAAATGCTATGTTGTATTCTGTTCAAGCTGCAGAACTTTAATTAAAAATATATGTTTTTTCCATATTTGTCAAAGCTGTCACCATGTCATGACAGTTTTCTATGAAACAGATAATCTGTGAAAAGATCAATCTTCTCCACTTCCTCCCTGAGCTGCTACTGCTATCTAAAGAAATGCAACGTTCTGACCAAAAACATCCAATCAGAACCAGGAGGAGGGTCTTAGTGCTGTCAATCAACCTCATTTACTAACTGCTAAGTGTGCTAATGGAAGATTTTACAAAGATTGTCTGAATTTCTGTGAGTAATAAATTGTTTTTGTTGTGTAATTGTAAAAAGAGTAGAGAGACAGGAAAAATCCACATAGATTGAACACAGTGTTGCTCACCTTTCTCACTGGGGCGGAGGTTAAAGGTTATGCTGCTATCGGAGCTAGAGCTGCTGCTGACTGACTCATCTGATGCTAAGTGTGGTAAAAGGTACAGATACAAGTTAAATATATGAATATGTTGTTAAATACTTTCCTTCATTCAGTAAATGCTAGTGAAATGGAGGCAAACAGTAGACTCTAGCTAAGCTAACTACGCTAAATGGTTGACAATCTCACACACTCTGCCAAACTCTTGGAGAAAAACTGGGCTGTAAATTGACACTCGTCTTTTTTCTCTCTTTCTTTTTGAAATGCTGACTTTATAATTTTTCTTGGTGGCGTAGTAACTGCCACAGTCGTTTTGGTCTGCTACTGACTGCTGCTGAAAGCCGTCACCGTCAAGCGCGCTAAGCGGAACGAACCATTTCATGTAGATCCAGAGAGGTGTTCAGGGCAAATATGGATGTGTGCTTTTTGGTCTGGGAGTGGCAACCAGGGGCGCCACCAGGAATCTTGGACCCCATGACAAAATTTTAATTGGGCCCCCCCTTTGCAGCTGCTGTTACAATTTCTTGAGTCTATCTGAGCCATCAAAAGCGTCACAATTTTAAAGACTCTTACTTTCATTGGTCCAATACTGACACTAGCACAATATTCACTGCTAGTGATTTGACATGCAATAGTCCACATACTGCAAATAGGTTGCTTAATTTTTTTTATTATTAGTTTTAGCCCATTGAAATGTCTCTCACCAGCAACAGTCACAGGCAACATGCAAAATATACATGAAGCAATCCAGACTCCTCAATAAATGCTATGTTGTTGTATTTTGTTCAAGCTGCAGAATATAACTTTAATAAAAAAAGAGTTTTTTTCCACATTTGTTAAAGCTGTCACCATGTTGTGACAGTTTGCTATGAAACAGATACTCTGTGAAAACACATAGATTGAACACAATGTTGCTCACCATTCTCACCGGGGTGGGAGGGAGGGGTTATGCTGCTATCGGAGCTAGAGCTGCTGCTGACTGACTCACCTGTTATTAAGTGTGGTAAAAAGTACAGGTACAAATTAAATATATGAATATGTTGTTAAATACTTTCCTTCATTCATTAAATGCTAGTGAAATGGAGGCAAACAGTAGACTCTAGCTAAGCTAACTATGCTAAATGGTTGACAATCTGCCCGCCTCTCTTGGAGAAAAACTGGGCTATAAATTGACACTCTTGTCTTTTTTCTCTCTCAAATATGGATGTGTGCTTTTTGGTCTGGGAGTGGCAACATTTGATTTTTACCCCTAAAACAATGTTAAAAACACTATATGATTAATTTTGCAATTGACAGGGTCCCTCCCCCCCTTTTTTAAAAATATTTCTATAAGAAGTTTATTTTCTGGGAGGGCCCTCTGTCGGTCAGGGGCCCCTGGAATTGTCCTAACCTTTTCCCCAATGTAGCTCACCTGGCTACATTGGTTGAAGTAAACAACAAAGAATTGCAGTTCAAGCTCAAGCATGCTAAAGCTAAAGTTCACGAAAAATTACTGTGGTTTTCCACATGTATTTTTGACCCTCTTAAGTTGTCCTTTTCCCTACTTTGTGAAAATGACATCGAGTCATTGATTGAACATTTCAAACAGAATTGATCTCTTTCTTCTCTTCAGAAAGATTTCTACTTACTCAGAGTTACAATAGGATTTCCCTGCCAATCAATCTTTAGTATTTGCAGTTCCCTTGATAGAAAAAAAACAAACATTTTTTCAGAGTACATTTGCAAGCAGCACTAATCAATAACGTCCAGACGAACAAGTCTACACACTTCAAAAGTAATGTATCAAAAATGGCTAAAAACAACTAGTTTAGGGGGAAATACTGGGCTTTTTTAAATAGCTTCTTACCTGATGTCCACTACTTTCCACCTGCACGTTTTTTAAAATTCTACAATTAAGTAAAACTCTTTCCAACCTGGCAACCCAAAGTAGTTCTTATAATTATTTTTTGTTTTGTCAACCTAAAAAAAGAGAGTCATTTTAAATCGATCAAAAATCATATGCACTTATTTCTGAAACTTAAAAACAATTTAATACAAAGCTAGCATCCAAACACGAACAAAGAGAGTTCTACTAACAAAGACTGGATGTGAATCTCTGTACTTTTTTTTTATTATTATTTGTGAACTATTCATCAGAAAGTGTGGCCTTGTCCTCCATGGTGTTGGGTGAAAGTCAACGGGTTGTGATTAGTTGGGGTCTGCCCGCAGCGTCTGATAGTGCGGTTCTAGTTTGAACCACTTCTTGGACGACGGGCAAATTTCTATTACTGGCACAGTTTCAGGAGTGAGTGTCCTCTTTTAGTTCATGTTCCGCTTTTTTCATTCCGCTTTTTTTTTTTTTTTGGTTCCTAGTAGAGGTCAAACAGAAACCGCAACAAGTCTACGCCGATACGCTGTACTACGCTTTTAGTACAGCGTAGACTCACTAAGAGGAAGTAGTCACAGCCTAGCTGAGAGTTCAAGATTTTGACTGGTCCTCAAATCTCTTCTGCAAAATTGGAAAACGTTTTATAAATGATGGGATATTCTTTTCTGTTTCTTGTCTGCCTGTGCATAAAAAGTCTTCATTTTAGGCGTGAGAAAGAGTAATGACCTCCTAAGGGGCAAAGACAAGGTATCTGTGGACGGACATCAGACATCACATCGCCATCCTGTCTAAAAATGTTCCGCATCTTCCACAGGAAGGAAGTCATTTCTGTAAGCGCTGGCAACAGGGGAGCAAGCCAGTGTGATCAAAAAAGAAACAAGAAGTTTTGTCTCGCCATTAAAAAAAAAAAATACAGAGCTTGTTTTAGACTTTTAAGGCCATGACCAGCTTTTGTTCCAACTGATTCATATCTCTGGTGCTCATAAAAAAGGAAAAGATGAGTATGTGAATGAGAGGGGAAGCAGTTGAACAAACTGGTGAGTGTAACAGACTGGAGTTTTCTGTTGGCACAGATATTGCAGGTCTTTGGCTATTATGATTGAGCAGCATGTTAAACTTCAGCAACAACATAAAAGTTACCAGCAAACCCCATTAGAAAGGAGACAAAAACACGCTAAAACCTATTTCTTTCTACATCAACCAAATTTCTTTGGCGTCCTTGTAGCTCTTAGTCAGAAAATCATCGACAAACAACCCAGGCAAGTGCTAAATATTTAAAGGAGGGGCAGCTGAATAATAGATGAAATAATCAGTTGTTTTAACAATGCGACTTACTTTTCGGCCTTTTCCCTGTCGTCCAGGAAATACAGTGCCGTGGCCAGGAAAAACATGCCCCCCAGGACAATGATGAAGGGACACAGCATGAGGGCATAGCCCAAACTGAGGAACTTCCACAGTTCAGATGAAGCGAATCTCTCCTGTAGCTTATCAGAGATCTGCAGCCAGACACAAAGAAAAAAGAGAAAACATTTTAAAAAATCAAAATAAAAGCTAGTCACCAAGTAGGGATGTAAGTAAGTGATTAATGAGACAACCTAAAGTTGATTGATCCTATCAATCATCTAATGATTAATTAATAACCATTTCCTTAAAACTCTGACTATCTTGTTTCAATTGGGTCGACCGTCTTTCTATAAGACGAAGGGCTGCGAATTAAAAAAAAATAGTACATCATTATATTTTAACAATTTTGTGTGTCAACTGTGGTTTTCTTAAGTGATTAAACTTGGACATATTTATGAAATATAACAAAACAGCCTGAACATCTTCTGTTGCAGACTTTTCTGTCATCACATCCTCGCCTTCGTAGCACATGAGTAATTTTTGGTTGAGAAGTTGGCACTGCTCTGCCATGCAGCACAGCTGAATAAGTGATATTAAGGTAAAACTTAAAGAGCTTGTCAAGTGTTTATATTTCAAAACAGAAGCTCCCACAGACGTTCATTTCGCATCCCACAACAGACACTGTCTGAACCGTTTCTCTCTCGTTCCGGTGAGGCTCCGCCATTTTTATTCCTGTGTATCTAGCTGGCTCCCTTTAAGGATGACCAGCGCTGCCCTCTTCTGGTTGGAGGCCAAACTACAACAATAAAAGGTCTAAACGTCTAATAAACCATTAATCAACATCTAATCGTAAGGCAAATATTCAAACCTTCTACGATACACTACGCGGTGCTGGTTTTCACATGTTTGTATGCACTTTTTCTCCAAATCAAGGCAAGGTTTGACAGCTAACAGCTCATCTTAGAATTCAGTGTGTCATGTGTTATGCTAACGGGAACAACAGCTGAAGAAAAGTATCACCCATGAGGCGGTCCCACTGACAATCACATGGCGACGGAGGCTACTAATGGCAACGCTGAGCTAGCTGTGTGTGGAGGGGTCGGTGGGAGGCGAACAGCAGGACTCTGCTAGTGAGTGAGTCAAAGTGTCGCAGTGGCTCTGCCACACTGATTTCATGTTAGCTTCTGCAGACTGACATTCACTGCAGAAAAAAGCTGGAGGAGGATATTGAAGGATGTGAATCTGTGCGAGGGGAGTGAGTATGTGCATTGGGAAAGAACCATTAAAAACCCAGGTGGCAGCAGTGTGTGTGGGGGGGTGTGTGTGTGTGTGTGTGTGTGGCCAGTGTCGGGCCCATTTCATCAAGAACAGTAAATTCTCTGCAACTTGCACAGACCAGCAAAGCTAAAAATAAGCAGAGAACTGCTGTCGGTCTAATTATCCTGCCAGAAGGCATTTCTTAGATGATTATGGAGATTGTTTCTGGCATTTCTTTACTACCACCTACGTGGTATGGTCCTTCTCTTTTGGTAGAGGAGTCTGGGTTGTGCTTATCAGGAGGATTCTTGAGTGACATCAGTCTGATACGCTCTGATGAAAATGAGTCTTGGCTGAAATTTCTGGGAATTTCAAATATTCCACAGCAGCTTTTCAAAAAAGGTGGTAATTTCCCTGAGGCGTGACCACTAAAAAGCAGCTCTGTCGCACCGGATCTGGTTTGTTGACCTCAGTGCTTCGTCTTCAGGTCTGCCTGGTGCTCAAGCCCAAAACCTCAGTGTGAACCAAAATAACTGAGTCATTCCCTATCTTTCTCCTGTGGTTGCTTGGCGATAACCACTTGCTTTTTCCTGCTATTCCATCTCTTTTTGCCAATTCAGTCGCCCCAGCCAATACGCATGGGCGACTGCACATCTGCCCCCACTTGCTGTGCGTCACGACTGGTCCATCACACTCGTGTGCTAAACCTCAGCTCAGGACACTGACGCACTCCGAGCGTTCTGAGCATCGTCAGTCGGGCTTTTGTGGAGGAAGCGAGAAACCTCCGGGCGTTCAGAATGTCACTCATCAGGAGAGAACTGTGGCGTGGAGTGGATCCGGGGGGACTGAAGAACCGTGGGGCAATGTGGCATTAATCTGACTCATGGAAAAAGTGGACGTCAGTAACAAGAGTGCTATTAAATTGTGCTTTAGCTCAGTCTTCATTTTGTTCAAACTTTTCTATATGTTTTTAGGTTACAACAACAAATAATGTATTTTTGGGGTATTTAATATGATGGATCAACACAAATTAGTACGTGAAAGGAAAAGGATGCTTGGTTTTCATTTTTTTCAAATACAAATCTGAAAAGATTAGCATGAATTCAGGCCCCTCTGCCTTCATAAATCACCTAATTAGTGGACCTTTGGGACACATACAAAACTGTGTATGTGGTGTAAAACTAACACTTTGCATCAGTTTAGGAGGCAGGTCGATATTATTGGGATGTTGGATGGAACTAATTACAAAATATCCCAGAACAAAACCGGTTAAAGATCGTAAAAGGCTGCAGAATTGGTTGGGTTCACCTTCTGGGTGAATAATAACCCTAAACATATAGTCCGAACTATAGCGGAACGGTTGATATCAAAACATTTCTATTTGTTGCCGTGTTCTAGTCAAAGTACAGACTGAATTTCATTTGCAATCTGTGGCAAGAAGTGAAAATTGGTGCTGCGAAATGCTCTTCATCCAATCTGTCCCACAAAGTGTTTGGGCCAACATAGAGAAATTAATGTGGCCATGGAGGAGTGAGTTTCTGCCAATCTCAGATTTATAGATTATTTTGACGTATTCTCTCATCTTTAAAATGTGAGAAAACCTTTAAAATGTCAGATTTTTTTTCCTACAAATGTCTGACTTTTCAATGTCAGAGAATATCCTGTGCTTTAGCTCAGTCTTCATTTTGTTCAAACTTTTCTATATGTTTTTAGGTTACAACAACAAATAATGTATTTGTATCAGTTTCAGTTTAATCATGGAAATTTATTATTTCTTTTTCTTAAAATTTTTTTGAGACATCAGAGAATATCCATATTTTTTTCTTACAAATAAGTAAAAATTATGATGAAATTTCTGAGTTTTGCTGATGGAAATTTCCTCATCTGTAGCCACATTCTTTATATACAGTGGTTCTAATGGTTACGCTTATATGTTTAAGGTTAAGGTGTGTGACTACTTTAGTAAGGCATTGTATATTAGCACATTGGCGTACTCTCACTTTCCTATCAGCACAGGTTCCATTAGGTAACATAATGCATAAACTGGAGCTGAAAGTCTTGCTTTCACCTCAGGATATTCTGGGCGACTCAGTTTAATTGAGTGGAAAATGACAAAAAAATGTCACCTTCACTTTCTGTGGGTAACTTTTAAAAGCTTAAAAAAAAGTGTGAAAATACTTCAGTTTGAGAAAGTTGAGAATTATGATGCCAAATAATATGTTATTCAAAATGTTTCTCTTTACTTCGACATAGTTTTTTTCCTTCACACTCAGTTTGAAACATGGTAGAGAGAGGAAGTTAAGATCAGACCAAAGTAAACTCTTCTATGTAAGCAGAAACAATACAGCTATTTATTTCAGGGCAACGCTGCATCTGATCCCTCTATTGAGAAGCGCTTCTTGCTCTCGCTCCTTTCACCTGCCTCTGACGCTAGTTTCAGATTTTCATTCAGGCGAGAAGGAACAGGAACGGCAGCAGCTCAGCAGACAGCTGCGCCTGTCGACAGCCTGTCAGGTCCTGACTGAGGATCCTGAATGAGTCTGATTCTCTTAATCAGAGACATCCGCCGCTTTTGTTGATGGAGCTCAGAATGTGAGCCAGCCTCTGAGTGATAAAACACATAACCACAAAACGGTCTATTCTCCTGATACAATTTACGGCCCCAGACGCACATAAAAAAAAAAAGCCGATTTAAAACGTCAAATGCGTGGATAGAGTGTGACACGTGATGTGGCGTGTAGGAGAATACACTTCTTCCTGCCTCTATTACCATTCCAGCACCGCATACAGAATGCAGGGGAAGAGGGGCTCAGTGGAGTTGCTATTTAACTTTAGAAATGTTCATTCTCACTTTAAAATAAGACGAATGTGTCTTGACAGTCTGATGCGAATCCCGTTTCACACTCCATTGAACGCCGAGCAGCACTTTCACTCCGGCTTCCTGAATGCTATTCTTTTGGGGGGCGTACGCGCTCCGTCTGAAAGGTGGGGAGCGTTAGGTTGGGGCGGGGGAAACAGGCTGACGGTGACCTTGAGAGGCCCGGTAAGGACTACTCTCTCATCTGGTGACCAATCAAATACGCCAACTCTGGCGTCTCCGGGGGAGCCGTGAGACTTGCTAGAAAATACCACTGATTGCCTGGAGAGCAGCGGCAAAAATCACAATCCTGTTCACCGGTTCTCCTGGGACCTGCGCTAAAAGCCCCTCCTGTGGAACACTTTGCGCTGGCCTAGTTAAAGCCAGAGCTGAGCTGGTGTATAAATGTGCTTGTTTACGTGCTGAAGCGGCGTGCTCCATATTTGTCACCTGGTGTGCGTTTTAAACACACAGCCACAGCTTGGGGAGAAGGAAGATGGGCGAGGGTCTTACCTTGCCTATCAGGTATGGACTTCCTGCGTCGCCCAGGAGATGAGAGGTGAAGCTCTGAAAGGCGACTGCTGTAGCTCTCCGTGTAGGAATAACAACAAACTGCAGAGAGACAGGAAGAGGGAAATAAGGTCAAGGTGAAGAAGGAGGTCACACCTCCTGGTAGGTTCAGATGAAGCTGTCACAAACGGCCTGTTTACCTGCATACTCAATGCAGACGGCAAACTAATTAAAAATAAAGAATTTGTTTGGCTTACTGAAACTCTTATTATAATTTTTTTTATTTTACAAACCCAAACACGTACAATTGTTGTTAAATAATTCACACCAAATGATTGTCTGGAATTTCTTACGCCACCGGAATGAAACTTTAATGAACTTAATTGGGTTTTTAGGACAAAGACAAATGAAAAACACTACATGACTAAAAAGATGAAAGGATAATGATAATAGTTTTCAAATGTTATCACTAATACAGCTCTAAAAGGTCATTTTTTCTTCCAGCAGTGTGCTGTATTTAACTACACCCGTAGTCCCATAAATTTCAACCAGCCTCCCTGCTGAAGAAAAGCAAGAATCATAATGCTGCCATCACCATGTTTCACTATGACGGCTGAGTGTTGGGGGAAAGCTAAATTTGATCAAATTAAGCCAAAAAGTTAAATCAAACGCATCCATTCACATGTTTTTTACTTCCACTTTAAAGTTAAGAGCGGCTTCTTGTTGGCTGAATAAAACCAGAACATAATACATTTAAGTTTGTGGCTCAGTGGGACTGAATGTAAAAGAAAATCCAGGCGTATGAATATTTTTGTATCTCACCCTATTAAGGTCAGAGTTCAGCCTTTATGACTCAGTTGTCAGTGGCTCCACTCAAAGAATTGCTCCACTTACCATTAAAATGTCTGCTGTCAAAGCCCAGTTCACGAAAAGCAGCGTCTCTCCGATGAAGATGCAAACCTAAACAAAGACAAAGAGATTTCCCTCTGAGAGCCGCCACTTTCCGCTGACAGCTGGAGGATATTCTTATCGCTGCTTTAAGAACTGCTTTGGTTAAAAGCACTTCGAAAACATGTTATTATAGCGCGGCCCCGTAGATTATGCTGACATGCGGGCTTTCACTGAGCTGTACCCCACAGACTGAAAACCGGCTCGGGATGACAACAGTTGTTTATTTTCGTCACAGATATTCAATGCGGGATTTCAAATTACGTCCCTTTGGAATAGACAGAGCAAGTTGTTTACTCTTCGAATGACCTCGGACTGCGTTAATGTATGTGCAGCTAGTTCGTTCTTGACCGCTTGAATCGTAAACACACCTAGAGGGATTTGGTTGCGGTGGAATCTCGTGTATCGGTACTGCCTGGTTTCATCTGAACCGCTTTGACTGATGTGTGTTTCCTACTGGGGAATAACCCCCTCTCTCCTTTGCTCCCTCTCTCTCCCTTGTTCCCTCTCTCTCCCTTGTTCCCTCTCTCTCCTTTGCTCCCTTTCTCTCCCTTGTTCCCT
>CAEFZY010076352.1:0-44447 GCA_903066815.1 Brachyrhaphis roseni
TACAGATGATATATATTGATGACACTTAACATAAAAACCGAAGTTGCTCTCAATTCTTTCCAGAAAGACCTCGAAACCCTTTTTTATTATAACCTAATGGCTTAACGGTGGGAATTGCGGTTCATTTTCGAGATTCACATCATGTGACTCGGCTCTTCGAAAAGAACTGCTTCACTGAACGACTCTTCGTGTCTTTTTTTTTTCTTTTAAAAGCGCAAGAGTTTCTGTATCTATTATCATAAAGTATTTTGCAGCATAATTATGAGTCACCTGATAACTAAGTAGAGTCCGTCTTTGTTTAATTTAATCTCAGTTTAAAGCAATCTGTTCTGTGAAGCCCTCGAAAGAACACAAGTGAACAAACGACATTATTATGGTTTTTAACTAGTTTTAATATTGTATAGTTTTATGCCTCATTATTCTAAGATATTTTAAAACTAGAATCTTTCTTGTTTTAAGAAGCCATTGCTGTATTTATTTCCTAGGTCTGGTAGTTAAATGCTTCTGTGCTAAACTTTTTAAAGCTTAAGTAAATAAATGAGAGCAATAGCGGAGTTAATGGCTTTAGTCTATTTACCCAGGTCACTTAGCAACCTTTCAGACTTGCAGTTGGAACTGGTTTGAGGAGGTCGCTCTCAGATCTGAGTTCCCAGGTATGAAGAAATCTAGAAAACAGCTATAAATATCAATTTATTTGATCAAAATCTGGGTCAGGGGTCAACCTTTGCAGGCTAGAGAGGCATTTCTGCTCTCTGATCAAATTAGACTCATTTAGAGCTTCAACTGTCACATTACTTTTGAAAAAAAAAGCACAATTTTATTTTTGTTTTTAGGATTTAAAGAAAAAAAATGATAAAAACGACATTTTGCAAAAAGAGGCCTGATTAAAAACAAATTCTGTGGGATAGAAAATTATGTTTAAAAAGCACAGATTCCAATCTAATGACAAGAAAAACAGATATTACTTGTTTGTAGAAATTAAATGCAAATATTGCAGGAGAAAATTGCGAAAACCCGCGCTTATTATATTTAAATTAAAAAAACTTTAGTGGTTTCTTTATCATTTTAACTAAATGTATTAAGAGCCATTGTAGAAGCTCCAAAGAGCCGCTTGGGACGCCGCATCCGCAGCTGCAAATTCCTGATCTAGTCCAATCAAAGGTTATCTATGAACTTTTTTCTTCGTCGTCTTTTTCTTTCAAATGCATTTGATGGTCCCGTTCATTCATTAATTAATTTAGTTTTTTTATCTCTTAATGCATGTATCTGTTTTTTGTTTTCAGTTTTTTTTTTCACGGCATGACTAAGTGCAGCTCAAGCATATCAACAGCATAATAAACTCCCCGAATGTTGTTACGGCTTTCCGGAAATGTCAGTCCATAAATGGAGTTTCAAAATAAACTATTTGAATATCAGGATGCGCCACTGACACTTATTTTTTGTCGTTAAAAAAAGCTTATTTCCTGCACGTTTATAGATCTCTCTATATATAGGCGTACATGAGCGGGTACGTGTGCAATAGAATCCACAGAGTTTGTCATTTCACCTGAGTTTTATTTTCTAAAGCCACTTCTAACCGGAAGTCCACACTCCGGTTTCGGCTTACCTGGTTGGCTTCCTGTACCTTGACGCTCAGGTACACGGATTTCCCCCAAACTTTCCTCAAACTTTCATTTCGGAGTGTTTTGGACCCAACTCCTTGTCACAGATGGATTAAAACTTACACGTTGACTTGTAGGACTCGGGGAAAGCCGTGATTTTGGGGGGAGTCGGTTTGTGAACGCAGCCTACTCTGGCTATAGGTGAGAAGTTTATAATGGAGGAAGAGACGCAATGACAAGTCGCCATGAACATGAAAACAATATTGATGCACGCTAATGAAAAATGACTGCGAGCGAATGTCTCCAGTATCTAAACCTATTGTTAACTGAATTAGTAATTAGGCTACATATTCGTAAAACAGCGAAACGTTTTCGTTGAGTGGACGAGATTAAAGCGACGTTGCTTTGAGAGCTGTAAACAGTCGTCGTCGTAGATGACGTCAGCACTGAGAACAGACTGATCAACTCTACTGGTTCAAGTTCTACTGGTGACCGGATACAGGATGATTCAACCAGAATATTATAGTATTAATATTTTAATAAGCTTATTTTTATCTTTAAAAATAATTAACATTATTCCAAGTTGCCATATCTAAGCTAATGCCAGTTGTACCACATAACTTTACTATTCAATCTTATTAACATCATTATTATACTAATTCATTTCACTACAAAAAGTATCATAATAATAATTATTGTTGTTGTTGTTGTTGTTGTTGTTGTTGTTTTGGTTGTAGATGCCCGATTATTTATTTTATAATGTATGTTAAGTCAAAGTGCATTATTGTTGCTTTATTATAATTTCTTATGTTATTAATAATGGCAGTGCTATTTGTATCATTATTAATATTATTATAAATCACCTTATGTAGGCTAACACCTCCAATAACACACAACGTGTTCACTGTTATTATTGTCACCTTTTTGAAATGATAGCTATACTAATTATTAATTTTACTGACAAGAATTACTTCTAATTCTATTATTATTATTATTATTATTATTATTATTATTATTATTATACCAATTAGCCACATTATAAAAATATTAATATCATTGTTGTTGCTATTCCATATTACAAGCCTGTAGAGGCTTATAGTAATTTTTTATTTTTTTTACTAATATTATTAGTATAAGTAATAGTAGTACTGCAGTAGTCCTAGTGGTATTAACATTAGTGTTATAAAATATTGCTATTACCAACAGTATCTTGGTTGTTGGTGCATCTACTGATATAATTTTTGAATATTACTACGATTGCAAGACTAAAATTGTCACCAAAATAAATAATTTTACTTTTATCACAAGTAGTCATAGATAAGCTAATGCATTGCAGTGAGACAATGATAATAATAATAATAAAGATTATAATAATAATACAAATCATGAATATAGTCAGGATTATTATTAATGCTATTATTATTCATATTAATGCAGCTCAGTTAATGTTTGTTTTTACTTTATTTGTGCCTTACTAAGCAGTCTTGACTACGCACTCCTCAGTTGTGACCAAACTGAATGAGTTGTTTATCATCACACAGATAATCGGACGTATGAATGGCTGATTGTCTTTCACCAGGTGCATCATCCATGAAACCTGTTGGGCCACATTACCTGCCTGCCTGTAATAGTGAATTCTTTTTTTTTTTTTTTTTTAAAGATAGATACCGTCATGTGGTTTAACGAGATTTGATATCCTGCCTAACAGAGAGATAATATTGTATAACCATTTTTAGTGTAACCCCTCTGTTGTGGTTCTTTTCTCGTTGGATTCTTGCAGCTTGTTAGTCATGTCTGCTGGCACCAGTGACAGTCTGAGGCGTGGCGAGAGGCTGGGGAGCACCAGGCAAGTGTCTTTCACCGAGGAGCGGTGTGTGGACCCAGTGGAGGATGGACAGCCAACCCCACAGCCAAAGCCAGTCCACAAAGGCCGCCTTAAAGATGCTAATGGGAACGAGTCTGAGACCATCGACTTCATTCCCGGTGTAGCCGAGCCTTCATCTGTAGCATCGAGCTGCAATCCCTGCTCTTCTCCAAAGAGCTGTAAAACCTTCGTGTGCACTGTAATCACCTTTGGACTGTATAAGGTGTGCCAGCGCTGCATCCACGCTCCGCGTTTGTCTCCGAACGAGAGCTCCCCAGATGAGGCAGAAAAGATAAGCCTCCGAGAAGTTAACCCGGACATCAACAAAGAAGAGGCTGACACCGAATGGTCAGACTTTCGCATTAACGGAGTCAAAGTAGTCCGTCCGAAAGATGATTTAGATTACGACGTCAAATCTTCACCATATACGCCACTGCCTGCTCAAACCCCATCAGAGTTTGCCTCCCTGCATGATTCTGTGCCATTTAATGACTGGGAGGATGGCGACGAGAATGTGGACTCCCTGATCACCAAGAAGCTACTGGAGCTGTACTCTGAGTATCAAATCGAAGAGCTGGCCAGGTGCACCTCAGACTCTGTGTTTCTGAGGAAGAGCAAAGCCATCACCCAACTCATCAACTCCCTGGCAGAGGAGCACAAAATGGACGAGCAGGAAGCGGAGTGCCGGTTGGTGCGGGGCATCATCCGCATCAGCACTCGGAAGAGCACGAAGAAGCGGCCGCCCATTCCCAAGATGGAGAGGACGATGTCGGACAGTGGGCACGAGACCATGATTGGGAGTGGCTCCTTTCCCTCAAGCAACAACAGTAAGTTGGGCAGTTTTTGCTCCCTTTATCCTTGCCGATGTAATACCTACTGGTGTCAGAGAAAAGTGTTTGGTTGTTTCCTTTTCCTCAAGACGACTACAAGTCAAATCCCAACATTCAAATATCCGACTTGACTTCCACTGACAAGTTTGCCAGAAACATGTGGAGGAAGAATGGAGGTAAGGGTCATGTTTTATTCATTTTTAATACCTAAATATTTTCAATATTTGCATTTAGTAGAGGGAAAAAGAGAAAGGTGTGGACTGGAATTTAATAATTCTCAGTATGATGTGTAAGTAAGCGCACTTTACCAGACCCTGTTGAGAAAACTGTTCAATAAGGAAGATGTTGCTACAGAAACACTTAAAGTTAGCAACTTAAGTATCAATGGGATGCTGTTCAAAACGAAAAAGCTATATGTAAAAGGGGAGGTACTTAACCCCTAAGAGCTGCAAAGGATAAGTGTACACGGCTCTGGAAGGTCACAGCTGCCTCAGACAGACACTAGGCACCAACTCAATAGTCACAACTTTCAAAAAGCTGGATCTTCAGTGAAGCGCAGGAACAGCAGCCCCCTTCCCCCAAATGATAGAGGGGCACGCACAGGGTGAGGCACAGGGTGAGACACAGGGCACCGAACCCCTGACTCAGCCACACTGAGTAGGCCAAGCCTGGAACCGGGTCCCTGTGGGGGCCCATTTTCTGCACAGACCCACCCACAGCAAGACCACACAGCAGTACACAAGAGAGACTCACCTCTAGACCCACCAACAAGGCAGACAGGCACCAGCCCCCTGCTGTAGGCGAAACTCAGAACAAACAAGTTAGTAAGAACACATTAACACCCTACCTGATGAGCTAGCCCTGGGGGGGGTCATGTGGGTGGGACGCCCACTAGAGCCCAGCTTATCCCCCCATGTCTGCGAGGTCCATCATTTCACACCCCAAGACGTGACCAATGTGTGGTGTTGCAAGTGTTGCCGAGGAGGGGGTGGATGTTAAGGCATGATGCCTGATTCCCGACTGACTGTCCCACCTGGGCCCATATCACCACAACAACTACTTTGACTAGGGACCCATTAGAGCAGGGGAGTCAAACTCATTTTCGCTTTGTGCCAAATCAAGATCATGGATGGTCTTAAAGGGCCGGTTGTGCCAGAACGCGTTGATTAAACCTGTTCGCAAACTGTTAAAATATCAAGAAATTCTTAAAATTAAAAAAAATATTATTGAACATCTTTTCAGTCCCTCCAGGAGTTTGTGATGCTTTTTGTGATTTTTTTTTTTGTAATAAAAATAAAAGTGTTTGTGGTACTAATTTGGAAATATTTGTGATATTTGCACTTATTTCTAACGGTAAATGCGATATTTCATACAGATCGTGGGCTATAATCTGACATCAACTAAGGCTGAGGCAGCTGTTTAATACAAGCTTTTGACACTTTTTGAGAAAAATCTGCAATAAACTCCCAATTATGTATTAGCGCAAAAAAATTTATAACTTATCGTCATACTTATGACTGATCATGAATCTATTTCGATTAAAACAATAAAAAGGATTAGCTTTCATGACCTCTTCTGTGTTAACTAAATGTAAGAGAGTGTAATGCAGCTGGTCATAGCTCTAATATCAACCCAACAACAAAACCAGCCGGAACAGTTTGCATGCACAGGCACACATAAGAAGCATTAAATGATTTGTGACTTTACAGACTGCTGTGTCAGCAGAAAATCTATTAGCCTTTAAAATTGTGCTGTAATAAAACACCTGAGTCATGCCTGGCAGGCTCCTGCTGTTTACTACACATCTGCACTGTAAACATGCACTGTATAACAGAAAGTGAACAAAGGGCAAACTGTTGGAGGGCTCGCCTTGGGTGCTGGTAATTCAGTGATCAGCATTATGCTAATAAAATATTGTCAAACATGTATTTTATTGCTCAGGAGTTCTTTCAAAAACCGTATTAAAATGTCAGTAGAAAGAGACACAGATTTCCTTCTTCTGAGAAAAAAACATGAAAATGTTTATGTGGAATGAGTCTGTGTAGGATATTCATGGCGCATTCAGGATTTAGCAACATTTTTACGTTTGTGTGGGTTATCATTCAGAGCTAAATGACCAAGAGCACCAAGTTAGCAATAATTACAGAAAACATATATGCTGAAATATATGTAATATTGAATAACATTACAAACTAAATGCTATTACATAAGTAAAACCAATTTCCGTATTGTTTTTGTAGTTGCTAGATAAATAATGGTAAATCTCTTCCTGTTGATGCCTGCTGTCTCTGTTGGGGAAATATAAGATATCAAACTTGTCAATTTTTTTACCGTATATTTACTGTTTATCAGCTGATGTTAATTTTGAGTAGTTAAAACAATATGACATACTGAAATGCCTCTCTGCATTTCACATTCCAAATAATTTCTTTAGTTTGTTACTCCAATAAAGTTAAAATCAGTAGCCATAATAACCATGGTATGCTGTAAGCTAATTACAGATTATACTAATGATATTTGGTATGTTACATTCTAAGAATGATGAAGCATCTGATGTTAACATGTTGGTATGGAGGGCCCAAAAAAACGAGAAAAAAAATCTGCTTTGGGCCTCAGAAAGGCTTGGGCCGGCCCTGGCTATAACCTTAATTACAGGGTTAATGTTCTGAGATGCATATTAAGAACATCACAACTCCCCAGGAGTGTGGATCAATACTCAAATTCTAATTCTGTAAGTCAGAATGAAACAAATTGACATTCACTTAAGGTTGACAGCGGTTTTTTTTTTTTTTGTTCTGGTGTAATAGATCCCACTTCAAGTTCTCCATCAACCTACTCGCCCTCTCACTCAGAGATGGAGTCTTCAGGTGTGCCACTGCTACACGGTTCGGTGAGGACATGAAGCAGCGATATGGAACAACCCGGTTGCCTCGTTCAAGTCACGCACTGGGTGTTGGAAGGACGACTTTACTTGCACTGGAGTGTCTGGCTGAGCCGAGCTCCTTTGACAGGAAGGAGAAAAATGTGAAGGGTGGAATTGTGTGAAGGCTACAGTGAACTCAGGGTTCTGCGTGCAGATATTTATGAATGTAAATATTGCATCTGTGCATGTGAAGGATCACCTAATTGGGACTCCGTCTGTAAAACAGTTGTTAAATTTTTTATGACGATTAACCGTCCGCTTGTTTGTGAAGTGTTTGAGGCTATATAGTTTGATTTTGTCCTTTATCCGTGCCCTTGTTACTCAGTACACAGTTTTTTCTTTGCTTTTTGTTTGTTTTTTTAGTACACATTTCACCATACCTTTTACTTCATAGAGTTGATTTTAATTATTGCTTTCTTTGTTTATGAGTGACATTCTTAGTTTTCTTAATTTAATTTGTATTAGAAGCCTTTTAATGGTCAAAATGTCAGTAATTTAAGAGATGAAGAATTTGTTGAAGATTTTTTCAAATATTTAAAAGTGATATCAGTATAAGTAAGAATCAACATTACATCACTTTCGGATTAATTAAAAAATTTTAATCATGGCCAACCATTAATTTATTCAAATTTTTTTATGGTATTCTGTACACAAAAATGTAAATCCTCTTTCTTGTCAATTTCTAGCAGTGCAATAGAAATACTTTATTAGACACACACCTCTTTAGTGTGTTAATCACAAGTCAGCACCTCATTCTGTGGTTAAAGTTGTTTTCAGCAGTTGATAGACCAGTATCTTACCCTGTCTGCCATTTTTAAGAGAAATATGCTAAGCTAACATGCTGGAACTCCATTTCTTTCTCTGGAACTTGAATGCCTGTCTTTTGTAAGAAATATATTATGATTAAAAACCTTAAAAGACACATAAAACTATACTTAATGTTCAGAGAGATTGGAGTATCCAATATATTATAATATGAAACTCATATTTAACAGGTAGCTCTTGCTTGTTAATGGGAAACCTCAAATCTCTAAAATTCTCACTTTCTGCCTTTTGCCAAGCTTCTGTCCTTTAAACAGCAGGTGTTTTCTGATGTTCCTCTGTTGAGCAGGTGAATAATTTTCAAAAAAAATCTAACTTCTTGTCAATATTAACAAAATTAAAAGTGTAGAAGTGTAACAGCCCAGTCTATCTTAGGCTTTTTTTAGTTCTATGTGTGAAATCAGTGGTTACTTATGGTATTCTTGTATCGCAAATGTCTGATGTTTTGCCTGCGTTCGTTGTGTTGTCAGGTCACTGGAGGTAACAAAATAATTAAAAAAAGAATATAAATTAAAAAATTGTCAAACTAAGTGAGAATTGAAGTGAGCATTCAATGTATTTAGTTGTCACTTAATATATGACTACTAAATATGTTAAGTGACAAGAGAGACATATCCAACTGTAAAAGTTTCACAGAATAGCTTCTGAATGAATGAATGAAAGCTAAGAATATTAGAAATCCAACACATTATATTTAAAAGTACTTGTGACAAATCTTTTTCTGATAAATCAAAATATATGGAAACATTATTAGGTCATGTAATTCTAATTGGGCGTATCAGGGCAAAGCTGTACAGCTACCATGGAAACTGCAAACAAAACCTGTATCGGCTATTTTAAATGTTTGCTATTCAACTGACCTGCAATGTTAAGCCTGTGTAATAAAATAATTTAAATAAATAATGTGAAGTTGAAAGAGTATTTTATACCTTTATTTTTTTATTTGTTTTATTTCTTTTTCTCTAGAAAATTCTGTTTTCCCATGGTCCTTTACTCCGCCCCGAACAAATACTCTCTATCAGTTGGATGCTTGTCTTTGTCAGTTAAAATATGCTCTTCTGATTGGTCAAACTAGCCTAGGCGGGGTTAGCTTCCAGGAAGTGAGTCGCGTGACAACAGGTTCAGGCAAGAGCGCATCTTTAGGGTTATTTTAACTTTATTTGTTACTCGCGCACTTAACGATAAGCTAAGTGTTTCACCTCTAGCAATATGGGGGAAGAAGAAGAAAAGTATGACGGCATGTTGCTCGTCATGGCTCAGCAACACGAAGGAGGAGTACAGGAGGTAAACCAGCGTGCTGCTAATATCCTGATGCTATGATGCTAATAGTTAGGCTAAGACACGTTTCGACCTGTACTGGCAGAAATCCTGAGTCATTTAAATTAATCACCTGTCATACAATGTAAACATTAACACCACATTGATATTGGGACACATTAAACAATAACCATCAGCTCTTTGTGGTAAACTCGGCGTACCAATGGCTACGACATTAGATTAGCCCTTGAAATCATTCAGATGGCAGCTTAAGACTGTGAATAGAAGGTTGATAATAGATGTGCATGTTCGTGTAATGCTGCTGTTCTTTACTGTAAGGATTTGGAGACCGATGTTTCTTTAAGGGTCAGATATTTTTATCAGCATATTCCAGTGCCTTCCTGAAGTATTGATGTCATTTGAACTTTTTCACATTTTGTCACCACAACCAAAAACTGTTGTCACAAATTATGGATATGTTCTTCATGTGATAATAATATGTTTTAGTTTTTTAGTAAATGAAAAAATAAATATGTGGACTATATTAGTATCCAGAATATTTGTATTTTTTTATAGTTTCAGTTAAAGGTAAAAATGTTCTGGTTATGATTCTACTGGCGCTGAGGTTTTGGCTGCAATTTTTAATTGAGATCTGGACTTTAACTGGGCCGTTTTGATATATAAACATGCTTTTATCTTAACCATTCAATTTTAGCTCTCAGTTCTCACTTAGTAGAGAACACAAAGTCAAAATGTCACAAAACTATAGTTTTCCTTCCACTGACTTTGTCATCCAGTAGAAAGAAAGAAAACAGAAAATTAACCATGCAAATTGAAATGATTGAGTTTGTTTTAATTAATTATGCAATTAATTGATTTGTTGATTATTGCAATAGGCTTACCTGTAATGTGTGGAAAAGTGTTATGAGTTTGAATACTTTTACAAGATGTATAAAAGTAGGAAACACGTGTTCCTAATTTCCAGAGAGTGAAAATGTGTCACACTGTGGCGATAATGATACTGCACTCTAACAGACTTAAAGTACCAAAGAACAACATTTCATGCTCTTTCTATGTATGAGAAAATTTACAATACAGTCATTCAACATTATTTCTCTCATTGGAATGTGTTTTTTACCCTCCAACAGCTAGTAAATACATTTTTCAGTTTCCTCCGACGCAAGACGGATTTCTTCATAGGCGGAGATCAAGGAGCTGCAGAGAAGGTAAGAAAGATGGGATGGAACTGTTGCTAAAAAGAGAAATGGAATAAAGATTAAAAAATAAAGTAATTATAAATTCATATAAAATTTAGATGAGCACATGCATAAAATAGTATTGGACCAATAGCAGTGAGGGTGTAAAATTCTTGGATAATAAACAAGCAGAATATCAAAATGTTTATTAGAAAACATTTGAACATTCTATGATCTCAAAAGGTTGTATAATTGCAAGAAAGAAATGATCATTTTCCTTTATTTAAAGCACACACTTATAACATTAACACAAAAATATTCTGTGAAATTGTAAAAGTTGGTAGATGAAAAAAAAAAGCCTAATTCAGTTTTCTGAGATCACATCCTACTTTAACTCTATTTTGTATCAGTTATGATGATAACTGTCTTTTTTTTTTTTGTTTTATTATCACTTGACTACATGTCTCATTCTGGAGAATTGATCTTTTGAACCTACATCTCAATTCTGCTGTAAATACCTGAATTTTAAAAGTGTGGGTCAATGAAGGAAATGTCTATTTCATAACGGACGTGTCTGGTTAATGTATTGATTTAAAAAATATTTACCAAACCAAACTGTGGGTTTGGTAACTTGTTCCACCTGTACTCTCTAGTTTCTGTAACCATTTGGTCAGATTTAACCCTACGAATGTGTCCACTTGTCTAATGCTGACTCCTGCGTCACTTCCAGCTGGTTAAAGACTCCTTCGAGCACCACAGTAAGCTGGCGCTGAAGACCCACAGAGAGAAACAAATGAAACAGGAGAAGGAGAAGAAGGAGAAAGCAGAAAGAAATGCCAAGCTCGCCGAGGAGAAGAAGAAGGACGAGGACGGTCCAAAAATTCAGGAGCTGACAGACGAGGAGGCCGAGAAGCTACAGTCTGAGCTGGACAAGGTCTGACCTGCCTACTTTCACTGAGTCTTCTTTTGCAACCAAACTACTGCCAGAAATGATTGACTTGTTTGTTGTGGTTTTATATGTGATAGAAGAAGGAGAAAGAAGAGGAGGAGAAGACAAAGAATGACAAAGGAGGTGAAGAGAAGAGCTCTGACAAGGAGAAGGGGGTGAGTGAACCTTTTGGCACTTTGGAGCGCTACACTGCTTCACGTAAAATCAATGAACATTTTAGAAATGGAGAAAACAATAAGAAATGCATTTAAAACAATAAGAGTAATGAAACAGAAGTTTCAGAATTATGTCAAAGTCAAGGAATAAAAGTGTTGAGGAGTTTTAAAAGTGGACATAAAGGAGCGTCTAATGTCAGAGTGTCCACACATCCTTAAAAATTGTTCTTTTTTTAAAGATTCATGGATCTAAAGTTAAGGCATTTTAAAAGAGTCAAGTTTGCCTTAAATAAATACATTAATCACAAATGTTGTCATGGCAGGACTATCTACTCTCATATTTTCTTTGTACTGTAGTTTTTTGTTTCATTTTTTCTTATGGGACATTTTTGTCAAACGTTTGTCACCAGCAGACATCTTTATTTTGTTTGGGGCCGCCGCTAATTAGCTGCTAACATACCCTAGCTAGCTTGCTAGCTTTTGGACAGTGTCTGCCTTTACCATTCGCTCACTTCTGTTTACAGCCCATACGACGCTACATGAATTCTGTGTAGAAACGCTTGGCATTGTGGGTATCAGTATTGGATCGATATCCGCGTGATAAGATCGATACTTTTACATCTACTCTTGAAATTGTATTTTTCTGTTCTAGTTTCTCAACTCTCTCAGATCATTATTTTTTCGTACTTTATATAGAAAATAATTCCTAGAATTTGTTTTGTTTTTCTACTGTTTCGGTATATTGTGTTAATATGTTGTTATTAAGGTATTTTGTAGACACCTATAAGCTGTGTCTAAAGTGTTGGAGGTTTTAACAAAATTAATTCAAAGGAAAAATTCAAAAGACGCCTAGAAGTTAGAAGTTTCGTATATCACACTGAAATAAGACTCATTCATTATAGTCTTAAGGTCTTAAATGTGAGTTGCTGAAATGTTCAGAAACCCTGAGTATGCATCAGGAGATGGTTCCATAATGTGGAGCGACACTAAAAGTTGTTTCTCCTCCACCCAGTCCGACTCGGACGCAGAGGAGGACGAGAAGGACAAAGACAAACTGAAGCCTAACTCAGGAAACGGAGCGGACCTTCCTAACTACAAGTGGACACAAACGCTGTCAGAAATCGATGTAAGTGTGTAATTTGTGCTTGACTGTGTGTCACTGTTTCCTTTAGGACAGTCATTGGAATTATGGAGTGTGAAATGTTAAACTTTTAGTTTGGAGTCTGTTAAGAAAATGTGCTGAAAGTATGCTTCACTAGTTAGTGAATCTTTTTTTGGCTGGCCGCAGATTGCTGTGCCTTTCGACGTGAAGTTCCGCATCAAGGGCCGAGACGTGGTGGTGGACATCCAGCGTCGCTCCATCAAGGTCGGCCTGAAAGGCCACCCTCCTGTTATGGAAGGTCAGCTCCTCAACGAGGTCAAGGTGGAGGAGAGTTCCTGGCTCATCGACGACGGCAAAGTGGTCACAGTCCACCTGGAGAAGATTAACAAAATGGAGTGGTGGAGCAAGATCATTACCACAGATCCAGAGATCAACACCAAGAAAATCTGCCCTGAGAACTCAAAGGTAAAACAGCAGCGCGCTGCAGTCTGTGCTAGGTGGTTTGTTGCTAAGCAACAGGGATCACAAACTGGTAACACCTATCCTCTGCTGTTCTTCTGTTACCTGCTGAGCAGCTGTCAGACCTGGACGGAGAGACGCGTGGGATGGTGGAGAAGATGATGTACGACCAGAGGCAGAAGTCTATGGGACTGCCGACGTCTGAAGACCAGAAGAAACAAGACATTCTGAAGAAGTGAGTCCTCACCGGCTGGCTTTCGATTGCAAAACGTTGTCCTTATTCCGCTGAAGTTGAAAATGCACAATTTTGCGATTTCTGTGTTTCCGTTAAAATTGTGACGTGTTTAAAATCACACACTAATACGTTTGTTTACGCAAGAAGTCATTAAAAAGCATCCCACGCTGTGATCCTCCTGCCACTTCCTGTCATCTTCTTCATCTTTTCCACCAGTAGTAACGTCCGGTTGTTGGACATGTGACTCGTGTGATGCGAAAAAAGTGTTTCCATAGCAGTTTTGTGAAATACGCTAATTTCGACATGGCCAAAAAATCCACCTCATCCTAGTACCAAAACATTTTATCAACAAATTGTAGTATTTCCATTCAGAAAATTAATTTTCAAATTGTGCAATGTTAAGGTCAATGGAAACACAGCTACTGTTGGAGCACTTCCAGTATGTACAGTGGTGTAAAAAAGTGTTTGCCTCTTTACTGATTTCCTATTTTTTTAAGCACATTTCAGAATGTTTAATATTTCAGAACATCAAACTCGGTTCAAATATTAGCCAAAGACAACAAAAGTAAACGCAAAATCCTTTGAAATAAAGGTTTTAATGAGGAAAAACATCCGAACCTACATGGCCCTGCATGAAAAAGTGATTCTGGATGAGTTTAGTTTTTTTTTCACTCTCTGGGCTGTCATAGTTCAGAGTATTGTCAGCTGTGGAAACTTCTTATAGTTTTCACAACCAAATGAACCTGCAATGATAAACTTGGAATTTGATTGGAGCAAAACCAAACATGCCACAAAGTTGACTTTATATTTAACTGTAGTTGGAGGTCAGCTTTGTGACGTTTTCCCTCTGGGTCTTGTTGAAGACGGTAACGTCTGAGAAATGAACTGTTTGTAAAAACACTCGTCCTTTGTGTTTCTTAACTTGACTTTTCCTCTTTCTGCAGGTTCATGGCTCAGCATCCAGAGATGGATTTCTCTAAAGCCAAATTCAGCTGAGAGTTCCTGTTGAAGTCCACTTCCTGCTTCCTGTTGCAGCCGCCGTCGAGCGCTGACACATCATCTCTTTAATGGATGCGGTATATTTGACTTCCACGTCTTAAATGTTTAGATTCATGTGTTTGTTTGCTGGAGAGCGTGTTTGGTAAATGTCAACACAGCGTTTCCTCTCTGCAACATGTCTGATATTTAAATATATCTGCTTCTTTTTTTTTTTAAATAAAGGAATTTAAACTCAAGGAGCTTTTAAAGTCTCTACTTCCTGTGGCCTTTTGTAGTTTTAACTACTAATAAATCTGAACGCTCAAACCAAGACACATGGCAGTAAACTGTGTTTTATGTTTAAACTGTTTCCAAAAGCTAATTGGACATTTGTATGAGAGGAGATTCTACATGTAAGTAAAAGAGATGGAACTTTATTTTCATGGGGAAATAGAAAGGATCTGCAGGTGAGCGCAAAGGGAAAGAACATTCAAAGGCCAGAAATGAAGACTTATGGCCACAAGAGGGCAGCACTTTCTTACATGTCTTAAATTGAGCCTGTGTCAGATGGAGTGGTCTGGGATCAATGAAGTATTTTTGAATTGACTTTGAGCATTGAATTCAAATACTCAAACAGCCATGTGGCTGTTGTCTAATTTCAACAAGATGGATTTGAAATTAGACAACAGGATTTATGTAATATTTTAAATATAGTATCTTAACAATTTGAATGTGGAAAAATGTAGTTTTATTTTTATAAAACAATACTTTAGATCAAAGGCATCCAATCTTTTGGCCACATGATCCAAATTCATTAAATCAAATGTGTGTGGCTCAGAAATCTGAGCTCCCTTTTCTATTTTTATTTATTTTTACTAATTTTGTGCATTTTTTTTACCTGCTCAACCTTAATCTAAAACTTCAAATATGAACACTAAAGAACACGTCAACCAATCCGAGAGGCTATGGAAAAGTAAGAGGATGGAAACAGATTGAGGAGTTTACTTCAATCAATAATCAAGAAATGGAAGGAATGTGATTGAGGTGTAAATCAGGCGAGTTCAGGCCGTCCTCACCACCTTACTGTAATTTAAAAAAAAGGTTTCTTTAAAAAAAGACCCGATTAATTTGACAAAGCTGAAGTTGGTATCCGATTTGGGGAATGGCTAAAGGGCGATTCCACCTAATTTTTCACCACTTTCAGCATCTTTAATCTACTCTAGTTAAAAAACTACAACACCTAGACACTTCAAACTCAGACTGGATTATTTTTGCTCTAATGGCAGAATATTTAAAACCATGTTTGTAATTTGTGAAACCTTTATCTGATTTATGAAACTTCAATAAAGGGTGACTTCAGCTCTCTTTTTGCCACTGAGAGCTCAACTTATCCACACACGGTACCTTACATTTTTAATGGTGAGGACATAGTGACGATGTGGACAATGAGGAGTAGCAGCATGCTAACACAGATCAGTGAAAACCTGATCGCTCAAACCAAGACACATGGCTTGGTTTGAGCTCTCTCCAGTCACACTGGATATCATGAGCCTCTGCTAAATGCTACATCACAGAGCTCCAGTTTGCAGACAAGTTTTGTCTGGTTGTGTGACCGTCCAGGGAGCAGTGGACAGGGCATGTCAGGATGGTGAGAGGCTGTCACCATCACTGCAGCGACCGGAGGAAACATACATTAGCTTATGCTGGCTAGCAACTCTTCCTAATGTGTGAAATTGCTCATGTAGTTCAAAAGCACTCCTCAAACAGCCAGGCCCTGAGCCTCTGGTGTTCAACCGGAGACTAGATATCTGGGCAGAAAGAAGGTTACCATGGTGAAACTAGAAACTTTAGACAGAGTGCTGTGTACAGCACACTTTTCGTTTGTCATTGTGGAAAAGATATTGAAAATGGATCTGCATCAGAGTTCAATTGCACATTCACACCTCCCGAAACAAACCGGAGTTAGATTAAAGCGGACCAAGCAGAGCCGGTGTGAATGCACAATCGAACGTTGATACGGATCAAAAAGGAAACTCTAGTCCCAACCTCGGTCTCGGTTGAAGTGATCTCTTGTTTTGGTTAGAAAACATGTATGTGAACGCCAAGCAGACTAGAGACCGCTAAAAAAGCACCGCAGGGTATTCTGGGTAAACACAACCAAAACAAACGCGCGTGTCTAACACTAGTGAGAGAAATTACTGATGGTTTCTTAACGGCTAAAGAGAAATCCTGTCTATCGCCACTTAATTTTTGTGAAGAAGGAAATTGCGCTCAGTGTCTTCTGAGGTTTTTGTATTGTTTCCTTCTGTGATTCTTGGTGCAGCGCCACCACAGGCGAGGATGTGAACATGTTTACTCGGGATTAGAGTTTTTCACAAGTTTTCAAGTAGCAATCGCAAAAACCAAAACTTTGAGAGGAGTAAATACTAGTTCTAGAAACGTAACATGACGTATAATGAAGTCCTGAAGAGCCCCAGTGTCACTGAGACCCACTGAGGTTTTAAAATGGGATTTACTGTATTTTGATGTTTTAATGGAAATCCTTCATCAACATTTACAATGAGCTGATGACATGAGCTACCAAGACACTTAACTTCCCTTTGAGAAAAACAAAATATCTTTGATTTTAATAAATTGAGAGTAGACCATATGAACTTTTTGGTTCATTAAGACAACAATGTATCAGATTTTTGTTTTGTTTTGTTTTGCTTGCTTTCCAGAGCTGCAAATGAGTGTGAGGAAAGTCCAGGCTGGAGGTCCAGAGGGTTTTCTGTGGCTGGGCGGGGTGGCAGTAGGACCCCTCAGGGGCTGAGGGCACAGAGCAACCAGAGTCTGCTCAGCTGAGAGCAATGTCTCACCCAGGTACCAGAATTTATTCATTAACAAAGACACACAGACATCAGAGGGTCAGAGATGAGGGTCCTGGTGCGGGCGAGGTGGGCAGTCTGCAAATATTCCTCCCTGCAGCTGCAGCGACTGACCGCCTCGTTTTCCCTCCGTAAATCAACCAAAAGGCCCTGTGCACAATGTGACTCACCGTCACAATCACCATGTTTGCCGTTCTGTCCTCTACAGCAGGAATATCTGATGGAATATTCCTGGAAGCGAAGAGGAAGGGAGGTGTAAGGCGGTACGTGAGGGAACGGCAGTTTAAGTTTCAGACATCAAATTCTGTTGAGAAAAACCACAAATATCACATTCTGCAAAAACATCTCATTCCAAATCGGCCCATCCTGACTTCTCCTGCTGTCCTCCACAGCTGGGTGCGATGCAAGGCACACTCTGGGTCGTGTGCTCAGGACACACACTTCCAAGGGTGCAGAGGCAACCAGTGAGCAAACGCTAACGGTCAATTACTGAAGGCCAACAGAGGCTGCAGGTTGAGGCGTACGGAGGAGATCTGGGTCTTCAGGTCAACACAAACTGTAACTGTGAGGACTGGAGGGCAGGCCTGGCAGGGTCCGGGGCCTGGGGCCCAGCAGGACCTGTTTACCGCTCCAGGCTGAACAAAGACTGTCAGCAAACACAGCAACTGTTCATAAACACACGCAAACACACACCCACCCACACACACACACACAAAGATATTCCTGTTGTTCAAATGAACAACAAGAGATGAGTGAAGTAATCTGCTAATTATTTATTCAAGGGTAAATAGATACTCTAGGTTATTTTATCAATAGTTTGCATCAGGGCAGAGATTAAACAGTTTATAAATGACCTCACATGTTGAGGGAAGTTTTCCATGGACTTGCACCAACATCATTGGGGGGAAATTTGTAAAACTGTGTTTCTGGCAGAGCCACTGGGTCTGTGGTCAGAGGAGACTGCGAGGTTCCCTCTAGACGTTTCAGTCAGAGGCAGAAACATCTGGAACGTTGTTCCACTCACCGCAAGAGAACGTCGCATGTTTAACAGCTTTAAGAGGCGGTTAAGGAACTGGTTTAAACCTGGTCAACATCAGAACCCACTGCATCAAAAATGGCTCTGCTTTTCTTTGCTTATAAAGTGTATCATTTATTGTCATTTTATTGCATAATCGTGATAGATGATTGATTTTAATTTTGTCTTTAACAACTGCCAAAGAGGCTACCAATGAGAATTAGCTTATTTTAGCTAACTCAGGCACACCTGACGTTATATGATGTTGATTAACCAGCCCTAGAAAATAAATCAAATTCAAACTTCTTTACGCTTTTTTCTTTTTAGGGACACACGATATTATCAGCATGTTATCGGTATCGACTGTTAATAGCTGTAAAATTTTATGTCAGACATCAGAAAATCTGTCAAAAATAATTCACTGATATAAAAGGCATTGTTTTTATGACAAACCAGTGACAGTGATGTCTTCTGCACAGCACAACTTCATAAGAAACTGTTAAGTATTAATGCACGACGAATGAGCTTTTCACTTGTTGCTCATGAACAGGTTGAGTTAATTTTGTGAAACTTTAAAAATGTGCACTGTTTGAGAGTTGTCATTGTCTTAGAGAGCTGATGTCATGATGAAATTTGACATTAAACTTAATGCAAGTTGGAAGTGTTACATAATTTTCAGTCTCCTTTTAAGCATTTACATTTGGTAGCAGGCTAAACTGACAAAGATACTCCACAGTACAGAAAGCCATATAGTTTCAGTAAGTAGGTATAGGAAAAAAATATTGGTATTGGTATTGTATCGGTTATCGGCCAAATGTGTTTTAGTATATCGGCATATCGGAAACAGATGATAAATACAATGTCCTGCATCCCTACTTTTTTAGCTTCTGGCTCAGTAATTCAACTGTTTTTTTTTTCATCATATAATATCTAACAGATGAACAAAGAACACCACTGTACATTGTGGAAGGTCAAAGGGGCAATTTGCCTGAGCGTGAGTTGCCTTGGAGTGGATAAGTTCATGACTGGACCTTTGCTCTGCTCAGGAGGTTCCCTGCCAGCTGCACGTCACATTGCTGTTTCATTACTGTTTGCCTGTGGCCCTGTGACCCTCCAGTCTTCATTTGCACCTTGGTGAGGACCACTCCATCACCGATCCAAGCCTGCGTCAGCCTGGCACACAACCGTGCATCACATCATGAGGGCACAGCCAGGCCTCAGGCATGAGCTGAATCAACCAAATGACTGGAAACTCAAATCATTTTTGACTTCTCGTCTCTCCTCAGGTAGTTGGCTCCTAATCTCAAAAGTCGTTTTCGTTGACTTATGAACACGCTACAAACACCACAAGAGACTTCAGTGCATAGAGCGACCTTAACCCTCTCAGGCTCAAATTAAGTTGTAGTTGCAGGAAAAATCTGATATTTGGAGAAAATGATCATATGGGGTAGTAATATACAATTCAGACTTTTTTTGAGAGAGACATTTACAGCATTTCAACAGCATTTAGCTGTTGCAAATCTGCAACATCTGCCTGGAGAGGGTGGAAAAAGTTAGAAAATGATTTATCATAGTCTCATGTTCTCCATAGTCTCATATTAATTTAATTTGTGTAATTTTAAGACGTGTTGTGTGACATTCGGGGAGTGTTTGGTGTGTGAATGTGACGTACGGCAGAGATCCTGAGACCTCCAGCGGATGTAGACTCCTCTCTGGTTGCACTCCTCTGCATATGAAGCAACAGCTGTGCAGAGACATTCACAGTCCCCACCGGAGTCACAGCTGAACACGCCAGCAGAGCAAACAAAACACATGCTCAACCTTGAATGTATTACAAAACATGTATTGCAAAACAACACAAAAAACTCCCCAAATAATAAAAGGAATCTGGAATGCAAACCCAGTTTTTTTTTTTTTTTGCTTGCAAGGCAGCAGAACTACTAGATGCACAATGCAGATCTCAAAGCCGTAACGCTGTGATTAGTCGTGTCACTCACCCACAAGCATCAAAGACACACCAGTCATAATACTGCTGGAAGGAAACCTCAGCATGGCAGCGTGAAAACAGCTCCTGAGTCAGCACTGCACACTTCTTCCTGGCCCAGGTCACTCTGTGTGGATTGAGCTGAAAAGGCAACAACCGTCATCAGTGGTGCTTTGTGCCGGTGGGAGAATGAACACACGGACGGATGTCCACGGTGAACTTACAGCGCAGGGATCTCTGAGGTCCTGGTTTTCCACATCGGGGCAGGAAGGGCTGACCTTCCACGAATTTCCAAACAGCTCCGGCGTGGACTCCATGATTCCTTGCCGTGTTGTGAAGTCGTTCTCCGAGTCTCCGTCAAAGTTCCCACACAACCCTTCCACCTGACCCCGCAGGTGGGGCGCCAAGCGCACATACACACGCATCCCTGGTGGGAAAAACCAAAAAACAACAACACAGGATTAGCTTCAATAGAAAACACCAAGAACTATTACAGGCAACATGCCGAATGTGAGAAAGGAAACCCTGATTTGGAAGTCGGCCTACCTCCATCCCAGAGCAAGGTGATTCCTAGTCGGGAAGACAGAGCGACAAATATGCCTGCTCTCTCCAGAGCCAGACCACTGCCACTGTAGGACTTTGGTAAGGAAACAGGCATCCCGTTCACCGTTACTGCTTTACCTGAATGCCACAGACGAGACACATTAAGTCACCAGACTACCTTCCTGCTTCCTAAGAAACATATTCTGATGAAAAAGATGCATATTCTGTACATTTCCCTCTAAAATAATCTTAAATGTGATAGAAATAGCTGTCCACTGAAGATTACAAACTGTTTTTTTTAAGAAATCCTTGAATTCAAGGTTAAAAGTTAGAATCAAACAAACGAAGGCGCTCTTATTGGTCATTTCACCAATGCATGAACACAGACATTACCAATCCTGAAAAGGCTGCAGTGTAGCCTTTTGAGAATGGTAATATGAGTTATTATTGACCAGTCAATTTATTGGCACCAATTTCCTTAATATTGGGAGATCAGTGATCAGTCGCCAATCTGATCCCTGGATTTTCTCTACCTCAGCTAAGGTCTAAAAATCACCTGCTGTCCTCTTCTGCTCTCCCATTAGAGATGTTTGACTGATAGACCAGCCCACCAGGTAATGACCCCATGTTTACAGTTAACAATAGTCACTCTACTGATGCCAACTCAGAAACTTTCTCGCTATTTTTAGCGACATTCCAGGCAAAAAAAATTGGTATTGGCCAAAATGGGAATTGGCAGGTCCAGCATTTTATAGATCGGTAATCGGCAATCTGCCAGAAAACTGCAATGGTGCAGCTACAGTCGTTACCCAGGGAGGCATAAGAAATAGGAGAAAATAGAAATGTGTAAGTTGTGACCCAAACTAGTTTTCTATTGCTTGTTTAGCCAATCAATAGTCAGTCATTTAAAGTCATTTTCTTACTTTAATTGTATTCCTGCTGTGCAAGAATCACCACTGGTTGTCTGTTACGTCAATCTTTCATCAAGTTTTGCCCCAAACAGCATGTGTATGTGTGCGTGTGTGAGAGTGCTACCTCTCAGCAGGTGTATGACCGTGTGTCCGAGGCTGAGGGTGACCGACTTGGTGCAGGTGACGCCGGTGCTGCCACACGGCACGTTCTCCGTCGTCACGCTGAACAGGCCGCTGTTTTCCCGGGCCAACACGTACTGGCAGTCACCCAGGAACGAGTAGCAGCGGCCGTCAAAGGTCACATAGTGTGGATCTCCGGTGGCAACACACACACCGGCACAGACGGTCTGGGTGCAGTGCCAGCGCCGCTCCTTACACACACTGCAGGGGAAAAAAACAACAACTTTGTTTGGTGGAGTTACAGGGTGGGGATGCCAACCCACAGCTGTAGATGTTACCATGTGTTGCAGTCTTTAGAGATGGTGTCATTGGTGTAATAAAGTTGACCGTTATGGTGACATGGACACTCCTCTGGCGGAACACAGCGATCCTCCTGAAACATGTTAAGATGCAGAGTTAGGAGCACAGATGATGGCGCTCTACTGCTTGCCATGTCTCTAGGGCCATCCTACCAGTAGATCTACATATGCTTTATTCATTTCCAGTTTTTACTGCGATAACTTCAGTAGCTTCATCTTTATTCAAATTTGCCTCAAGCTAAATTTGGACTATTCCATGTTAGGAGTTAATGGAGGGATTAGAGTAGTCTGCCTGAGTGAAGAGAAGACTTAGTAACTTGTTTATTCCATTCTGGTTCAAAGGAATATAAATGATACATAAGCAGAAAAAAACGGATGTTTTCAGGTTGAGGTGGAGCCATATGAAGAGACAGAGACATCAAGTGGATGGCGAGGCTTTTAATCAAAAATTATGATGATGAGGCAAAACTTACAAGCAACCAGATGAACAAAACTAGGAATTGGGATCAAGAGGAACATAACAGATGTTCAAATAGAACACGGCGGTGGCAGCATCATCCTGCTGAATGGCCTTCTGTCATACTTTTGCAAAGTGATAGAGGACCAGCTGCTTATCTCTGTCCCATTTAGAAAGGGCTAAAGTGAATTTTCACCTACTAGAGAGACAGTTCCCTGAGGACAGACGCAGCCAGACAGCGGCTCCCTGCAGCTGGACTGTGAGATGCTGGACATAGGCTGATGGCCAGGAGGCTCCAGACTGGAGCAGGTCAGGAGGCAGGAGCGTGGAGAGTAGACCAGAGAGTGGGGGCACTGTTGTACCTCCTCACAGAGCTCCTGGGTGCAGTTAAACACTCCCTGCTCACACACGCTGGGAAGCAAGGGAGGATAATGTTAACTTTTAAAACTTTCGTGAACAGCTATCTGAAAACTGCAACTCCTGCATGTGACACAGAGAAATACTTCCAGATAAACCTGCTGAGTGCATTGAAATGCGTTCCTGATCTGTCATGCTTGCTACATTTCTGCTCACTCAGGCAGGTTTACAACACATCCATAAACGTTCATGTCAAGAAAACGTGCTCAGCTTTTATCATAATCCTTTTGCTGCCAAGGACTATCGCTCGAGGCACTAAATGTTTATGGTTTTGTTTGTCAGTATAATCATTAGCCATTTCGCAGTACAATGAGTCAGCTCAACAGACAGATTGCTGTCGGCAGTAGAAAGACAATGTCTATTGCACGTAAAGCTTAGAGCAGATATCAGATCAGGCGGTTCCGTTACAGGCTTTAAGAGGGCAGTTTGAGTTGTGATGTGGTGAAGAAATGCAATGAAATCAACCTATCCTGGACCAGGGAGCAGGATCATAGAGTGATTTCATCAGAGCTCTCTCACCACAGGGTCTCCTGTTCAGACAGAACGTGTCTTCATACTCTCTGAAGGAGATCGATGCTCTAATGGTAACATTTCACACAGTTGCATAATTTCGTTTTACGTTTATCGACACAAAAAGCATTAGTTTGAAAACATCTTTGTGATGTAATGTTCAACTAGAGTCACTTCATTTGATCCATTTAAATGGATTAAATGTACATTTAGCATTTATTCACTTTTGTAAAAAATTACACTAAATGATGGATCTGAGAATCAGAAATGATTGATAAATGGCCCAATTGTTTCAGTTGACTGTATGTTTGGGGACTATGATGACACTGGAATAAATATATTGTGTCTGGTGAACCATCTCTATATTGATTTGGTCTTATTTTTCTTGGATCATGACTCTTTCCCTATAACGGACCACCTTCGGTTTTCCGGCGGAGGCTTTCCAAATTTCTACTAAAGATATCCTGACCATTTGAAGAGAAAGAGAACCACAGAGTGAAAGATCTTAGTTAACATCGAGCACGAGGCACTTTTCCATAACTGTATACTATGTGTAATAATAACAAACCTCCCTAGAGGATTATTGCTGAGAAGCTAAATCTTACTATCATCTGACCAAAGCACAGAATTCCACCTGAAGGCCCAGTAGAGTTTTCAAACTCTGGAAACTCTACCTTTATGGGTTATTCATTTCCCTAAAAAACAAATAAAAAACAAGATAAGTTAATCTTGGAGATTTGTGTGAATACCCTACAATATGTAAAGATTAAGCATTGTTGTTCTGGCTTAGACATAAGTTAAGAAATATCTGACTTGACATAATTTGTGTTATTTCCTTCACCTCTCTACATACCAAGTGTTGCAGCCTTTCTGGACCACAGCGCCTGCTGGATACACCTTGTCTCCTTCCATGCAGGGGCACAGAGAGACAGGCACGCACTGGCCTTGCTGGTCCTGCACAAGTCCCGCTGGACACTGACAGCCTGGAACACACACGCTGCGTCCCGATTCAGAGCTGAACTCGTCACAGCTCCGGCCCTGACGCTGGTCTGAGCAGGAGCCACCGCAGGCACGACCGCACTCCTGGTACGCCTGGCCCCCTGTGCACTGGACCGCTGGGTAGGAAGAGATCTACTTTCAACATATGTGCATCTGGGAGGCAAACAACTATTTAAACGATGAGTGGGCAACTTAGTTAGAGGTACCAATTGTGTGTATTTTTGTCCAGACAAGTTGAACTGTAAATAAAAAAGTAATCTTTTATAAGAGGGCCGGGGACCATCTTACGGCAGAGTGTTTGGTTGCGCCACTGGACTGTGACGCCCTCCTGAGCGCAATGTCGGCCGTAGGCAGTGAGGACGGTGCAGTGACATGATGTCCTCTGTGGAACACAACCACACACCTCCGACAGGCAGAGACGGAAATATGGCTCCCTGTCCACTACGTCATGACACACCTGTAGGGTGGAGGTGTGACGATTGTTTGATCAAGAAGAGAGAGGTAGGAAGACAAAACTCTCTTTGTACACACTTACCTGAAAGACCGGACTATGTATGATGGCACACACTGTTTGGGCGTATATTCTCCTCTGGGTGTATGTGGAGCAGGGATCAGCTGGAGTTCCTCCCGGCAGGGTGCAGGGCTCACTTGTGAATTTCTCTACGAAGGATAAAACATTGTTCTCCACATCTCCCTCTGGCGTGGTAAAGTCATCATGCTGGCTCCAAGTCAGCGTTCCACATAGACCACGCACCTTAAACACAACACGTGCATCCATTCACCACTGCTAAAGGAACATTCACATAGAAATGACTGCGTACAAAGTAACTTGTTTCTTCAAGCAGGCAACCAAATAAGCATTCAGGAATCTGTTTTTCTAGAAGTGGACGTCTAAGAAAAGAACTACGTGTGGTCTCAGTATCACCTTGCTGGCAAAACCAGGCTGTAGGCTGATGAGGGTAAAGGATCCATCTAAGTACCAGAGAAGATGGGCTCCAAAAGTCTGGATGACGATGAATGAAGAGGTGGCCTTGCGCAACACCAGGTCTCCAGTCACCACAGGCATCATCTCCCGTTGGCCATTCAGAGTCACGGTGCCTAAAAAGAACAATACTGTCCTAAAGCAAAAGTTTTGGGAGGCTCAGATAGTAGGAGTCCACTCTGTAACCGGTGGGTTACAGGTTCAAACCCCCGCTCTGTCTGTCAGAGACATTGTGTCCTCTTGCAAGACACATCACCCACCTTGCCAGTTGGTCAGAGGACCCGGTGGGTCTGATTTATGGCAGCCTTGCTTCTGTCACACTGCCCCCAGCCAGCTGTGGCTACAATGTAGCTTACCACCATCAGTGATGGATGACTTACTGAATATAGTGTGAAGAGCTTTCGGTTTCTCTGGACTTGATGAAATGCTTTACAAATACAGGACATTGACTCTTTGCATCTCCAAGAGAATGTGTGTTTACTTCAGGTACCTGTTTTCTCCAATAAGTAAAAAATAATAGGATAATTGATCTATCTAAATTGTCCCTAAGTGTGTGTTTATGGTTGTTTGTCCTGTGTGTCTTTGTGTTTCCCGGTAATGAACTGGCAACCTATCAAACTCTCCAAGCCGTCCATACTCACCACGATTGGGTCTCTGCAATGGACTCTAATTATTGACCTGCTAATAGATACATCAATGTAAGGGGCAGTCACAAAGCTTTGGATGTGTAACTGGAAGCAAACCAAAGACCAATAGACTTCTCACACACACATCTGAAACATTTGTTTTCAATCTGACAACAGGATTACTCATTTGGCCTCTCACACATTCCACAGAGAGAACAGATCCGTGAGATGAGTTTTGTGAGCAAGAGGAGCAGAAACTGGCAAAGAACATTTGTTAGAGTAGCATCAAATCTGAGAACAAATGCTTGTTTGGTGTGAAATATAGCTTGTTTAGTGAGTGATATCTGAGAATGAAACTATGTGAATGGTGAAAGTGAATGTGCCTAGATATGAAAAGACCAAATAAGAATCTACTCTGGCACAATTAGTAACGTTTATCAGTGAAACACCTTGTTATCACAACCCACAATTGTTGTGTGTTTCTCTATGGCTGCCTTGTCCGGTGAACAAACAGTACTGAGCAAAGGTCTTTATCCAGCCCTATTTCTGCACATTTTCTTTCCAAGAAGCCAGATGTTCTGCTTATTTCCTAAAGTCAACTTGAACATTAGCTTCCTGTGTTGACTAACATCTAGTTTTACTACAAATAATTCTACTGAATAATTATGTTATTCATATTTAGTTCCTTACAGTTACTCAGTTAGTGGACATTTTTAACACCATGACATATTTTTGCCAACTCCTGACAACTTTTTAGCCAACTCACCAGTGTGTGTAACGGTTACTGTTGTGTGCAGCGCCGTCACTGTTATCTCCTTTAAACACCACGTTTCACCTCCCACTGCCCCATCCCCAGCTGTACACTCTCCACTACGCACCCCCACCGCCAACTTCCTGTCCACAAAGTCCTGGACACAAAAGTGGGAGCAAACAGCAGTCAGCATCCACCCAAAAGTCTTATCATGCGTCACTGTGTGCACTGCTGTTTGTCTCTTACCTCCACAACGATGAAAGGACAGTCTCCACCAGGCAGTGCATACCGTTTTTTGTCGAATGTGGTCACCTGCAATGCCCCCATTAGAGTGCACTGGCCAGCACACTTCTCTCCTGTACACTCCCACTGACCCGCCCTGCACACACTGGGGGAACAGGGAGACATTACGGAGGATCAGAATGAAAAACATGCAAAAGGCTTTTTGGGATGCTGTTGCAGGACAAGTATAGTCGTTTCTCACCAGGTGTTGCATCTCATCTGTATCCTGTCCCCAGGCTGGTGGATGCGCCTGCGGTGGAAACAGGGACAGTCTTCTCTTTTCAAGCAGAGACCCTGGTAAAGGTAGCGATCAGGAGGACACTCGCAGCCCCCCACACACTCCTCTCTGCACTGACCCACGGCTGCAGCAGGCCCAGGGGGGTGAGGTGAAGAGCAGCTCGGAGGACAGGAGGACATGCAGTCTGAAAAGACCTGTCCTCTGGGGCAGACACGGCCTGGTGGGACAAGGGACATTTTGAAAAACACAGTCAAACCAAACTGCTCCTTTTGCACGACTTAATGGAGGAGGATAACATTCACAGTTTTTGTCTCTAAGTCAAATACTAAAATCCTATATTTCTGCACCACATAGTGCTGCGGTCCTCCACGTTATGATGACGTGTTGTTCAGCACACTCCCGGGTGTAGCTGGCCAGCGTGTCACACACTGCATCCTGCCTCTCTTTGGGTGGGAGGCTGCAGTACAGATACTGGCAGGTGTCCATGTAGGCTCCTGGATCCACCTGTGAGTTAAAGATATTTAACTATAAACCACTATGGTTTGAATAAAACAGGTTCAGAGTAGTCTATTAATCTCACCAAAATGTTTCTTCTAACTAGCCCCAGTGAGTGACCCAGACAGAGCAAAGGATTAGGGCGTGGGTGGGCAATTCAGGTCCTCGAGGGTCAGTGACCTGCAACTCTTAGATGTCTCCCAGGTTCAACAAGCTTCAATCAAATAGTTGAATCATCTCCTAAGTGCAGTCAAGTTCTTCAGAGTCGTGCTAATGAGCTCATTATTTGGGCCTCAGACCATCAGAACCCATTCTTAAACAAAGTTTCCCTCATACAAGGGATCTACCACTACCCATTTAATACATTTGAAGAGTTTTGACATTATATAGTGATTTATTAGACAAAAACTGATGTTTAAAGATGCTTATTTCTCTTAATCATGATGAGCATGTAGGATTTGGAAATGTTGACAGCTTTTTAGAAGTAGAAGTGTTTAGGTGATCAACACCAATAATGAGTCTCCTCTCTATGGAGACCTGTGGATTTTTCTTTTCTTTTCTTTTTTTGGGGGGGGAAAACTCTTAAGTCTGTTCCCGGGATATTTTAGGTAACGATCTAAAACAGTTGATCAGGTGCTGAAAATACTTTTTCAGGTTAGAATCCAGCAGCAATCAGGATAATAAAATACAAGATCTGTGTGAAGTGTGTATTGTTATTAAAGATCAATCTAAACTGGTTAAATACATCATCACCAGGCCAAAGCTTTGTAAAACCTGGAGATTAGAAGGAGCCCACAACGTTCTGATGAGTGTGTGTTTCTGACCTGACTGTGGCAGTGTGTGAAGGGTTTTTCCAGCAGCTGATGACACACTGCTTCTGCCCGCCGGCGTAGAGCGGGATCTCCTGTGACATCACAGCTGTGGCCGAGCTCAGCTGCATCACTGCAGTCCTGATGGACCAATAACCAGCCTCAGTCAGTAAGGTCCCTCATGTGAAGGACATTTAGACAACTACAGCTGTATTGGTAAAACTTTAGATGTTAACGAAAAGCATCATAACTTAGTAGAAAGAGCCAAACACTAAACTGAAAAATGAAAGCGGTGAAGAAATGTTTGAATGACAGAACCTCGTTGTTCTGGTCCGGAATTTTCCACGAGTTGCCAAAACTGGCAGCGTATGAAGAAACGGCTCCAGCCATTGTGGTGAAATCATCTGAGGTCATTTACACAGACAGCAATTCAAACGTAGCTTAGAGAAACCAAAACGAAGTGGAAAACTGCAGCACACCGTAGTGAAAATGCATGTGGGTCCTCTTACCATCAGCGTTGTTGTTAAAGACTCCACAGAGTCCCCTGGTGGTTCCCAGCTGCTCAGAGGTCACCTTCACATACACAGTGTTGACCATGTCGAACTTCACCCTGACCCCCACCCCACTCTCCACAAACACATAGTCCCCACGCCAATAGACGCTCACTCCTAAAGGCAAAGAGAAAAACTCTTCATGTAAGCAGAATGCATGACTTTTGATTAACAGTAAAAATAGTTGTTTTTATTTTTAAAAAAAGCATTTTCACAAATACCAACACGCAAGGTTGAATGGTGGGAAACCAGGCCAACGGGAAGACTGACCACATGATACAACTGGATTTTATAAAATTTATCTTTTAGTGCAGATCAGGATAAACTTTAGATTTTATAAAGTTTGTTTTGGACACAAATGTTATGAAGCTGCACCAAAGGAAGCAGCTAACAGTCAAACTGACCAAGTGAGGATGCAAGGAAAGAAAAGGAATCAGTTAGCCGGTCATGATAAGCAGCTGACCTGCATGAAGCAGGAGTAACAGGATGGCGTATTTAGAGATACAAGTACGAGCACATATACCTGCAAGTAATAGACTGCTATTTTTGGTTTAGACCGACTCTCTGAATCTGCAGGTCTTGTAACTATTCGTCTATATCAATCAATGTTTGAATAGAGGTTAAAGGTCACAAGGTCAGCTTCCATCTATTGTCCAGTGCAGTGGTTGGCTACCATGGAAACTGAACGATTGGTGGTGTCTCCTTCAGCATTAACATACATGGCCGGCGCTTCACCTCTCTCAACTTTTGATTCATTCCAAAATCTTGAGAAACACATCCCTTCATCAAAATGGAGAGAGAAAACTAAATGACTTACGGCAAGAGACGTTGCAATGATTTTAAGTATCTCATTACTTATACTTTCTTTTTCTATTTTGTCATGTTTCAAATGTCCAAAAAAAAAAAATTAAGTTTAGATAAAATAAGAGCAAATGATAAAACAGCTTTCAAAAGATGAATTCACTTATTAAGAAGAAAGAGTCGTATAAACCTGTTAGTAACTTCCCCATGTGATTAACCACAAAAAGTGAGATCATGTTTACTAGCCTCACCTAGGCCTCACTACGCCCAGACCTGAAGAATTAAAATATTCATAGGTTGCCTGATAACCTAAAGTAGGCTAATCTTGAAAAGCAACAGGCCATATTATGACCTAAATAAATGTAGGACCCGATGAGACACAAAGTCTTTGACACATATCCTGGAAAAGGTTTTCAAGCTATTTTTAAGGCTCTGGGACTCCAGTGAACCAATGAGTGCCGTCATTAACAGATTAAGAAAACTGTTTTGTGTGTGTGTGTGTGTGTGTGTGTGTGTGTGTGTGCCAAGAGAAAAGTGGAGCGTTATTCGAGTTGCATCCCAGTACATCTTACATAAAACCTGGGCAGCATTTCAGAAAAATGACCAAAACCTAAAATCAAACATGGTTTGATTTTAGGTCATGCATTGAGATCCTGGATCTCAATGCATGAGATCCAGAGATCCAGGATCTCATGCATTGCTGCATGAGATCCTGGATGATTCACTGTGATCAATGGAACCACAAATTCTGCTCTCTGCCAGGGAATCCAGAATGTTGAGGGGAAAAAAACAACTTTGCAAATGCTGAGGTAATTCCCAGACTTCGATCTGATTGAGATACTATACTGTGACATGAAACAAGCCATTCATACCTGAACACACTCCAGTGGGGATGAATTCTACCTCAAAGAGTGAACCAGAATTCCTCCACAGTGGCTTACAAGACTTTTAATTGTTTTACTGCAAATGCTTGATGAGTTGTTATTGCAAATGGTGGCTCAACCAGTTATGAGATTCAGGAGATTAGATTTTCCACATAGAGCCAGAAAATGATTGATTTTCTTACCATTTTGAAATAGTGGCTCCCCATTTGGAACAGACAGGCTGTTCAGTGTTACATTTTTATGATGAATAGAAACTAAATCCAGACCCAGCATCATCCTCAGCGCCTGAAATGATATTCACACAGATATTTGATTATTTGTTTGTCGTCCAAAGATTATTTGAATGTCGGTACAAAGCTTTGTGCCGACATGCACTACATCCTCTACCACAGGATGGGTTTGATAGGGAATGATCACCTTGTTACAGTCTCCTCTCTGGTCACAGATTGTACTGATGTAGACTGCCCATGTGCCATCGGTAGACGAGGTCAACAGGTACGTACAGCTTCCCTGGAAGTGGAAGTGCTTCCTGTCAAAAGTGCGATAGTGGGCTCCTCCCCAGGACACGCATGTGGCCGAGCCCAGAGGAACCCTGGCAGTACCCAGCAGTCCACTCCGCACCAGAGGAGAGGACTGGGAGTCTAGAGGTGAGGTAGAGAGGTAATGCATGTCAGACATCCTTCACATGGCTTGGTGACATTCCGTTCAAGCGTAGCTGCTTCAGACCTGGCACCAGAGTGTAGGTGCAAGTCAAACAGGTTTGGTCCGAGGCATTCTTCCAGCTCAGTCCCCACAGGGTGCTGCAGCATTGCTCCATCGGCATGAGCGAGGAGTTATGAACTCCTGGGAATTTCTCACAGTTCCACGTGGAATAGCACTGACCACTCAACCCAACAGCTGAGAGGCAAAGGAAACGAAAGATGAACATGTAGCCCTTGTGGTCATTTTGACAGCAGATTTTACCCAACTTTTAATTGTTATTTTGTTTGTTTTTTCTTCGTTTGTTTAAATCTTAACACATTATTATTGACTTCATTTACTGCTGTCATGGCTTCATGTAGAAGCAGGCCAGAAGTTTCTTCTCTTACCCTGAGAGCAGTGAGGTCCTCCCCACCCCTCACAGCAGGTCCTCACTGTCTTATTCACAGCTTGGCTCTCCATCTCTGGCGGTCTGAGGACAGAAACATGTGCAAACTAAACCATAATATACAGGTTTATATCTACAAGGAAGGATTTCTTTCTACTGACACTATTTGCTTATTAACTAGCAAAGAAGCAATTAGTTTTTATATGTTATTGTTGTTTTTTTTATTATTATTTTTTGAGAGAGAATTTCAAACAAAATTCAGAACAAATGAACAGCCTCACTCAAAAAGAAATTATGATTTTTCTGACTTTGCATTTGTGTCACAAAGAAATATTTTACATCATCAAACTAATTTTTATATCATAGATAAGCTACATGAATAGAAAAATAGTTTTCCCATTGATGATAAGTGGTTGTGTCACCCTGGTTAACTAGACGTGTGTCATGCTGCATATTATGGAATCAACCTGAGACCAGATAAATACAAGGCTGGTATCACCGATACAGAGACTGATACGGATACTGATACTCATACAGATACTGATACTGATGCCAGTACCGATATTGATACCGATGCCACTAACTTCTGGTATTTTATGTTATTAATTTTGTATTTTGTTTAATCCTATATTTTCGCAAAGCCTTACAAAAACAAGCAAAAAAAAAAAACTGAAAACATATTTGCTGAACAAAAAGTAATATTTGTAACAAAGAAATTCTGTCTGTATGAAAAAAAAGCATGGTGTGCCAATCCAAAAAAGTGGATTTGCCCTTCAATGGTCGGTAAAAATCATTCTATGATACATTGACACATACAAAGACTTTTGTATTTTGTTTGTGCCTGACTCAAATAAAAACCATCATAATCTACTGCTTACCAAGTTCTTGCTTCATAAAGAAACATGTCCAACCACTTAAACAGGTAACACTTTATTTGACGAGTTGTGAATAAGACTGTCATGACACCGTCATAAACATGACATAACACCTGTCAGGAACATGAGTAAGTCTTCATGAATATTCATGACTGTTGTCATAAAGTTTCATTCGGTAAATCATGACACTTTTAATACAAAGCTGACATTATTCAAAATGTCTTTATGACAACTTGACATTAACCTAGAAAATATGATCTGACATAAATTTGTTATAAAAGTATTACTGATTAAACTTTAAAAATTATGTAGCTTTATGTTATTAAAGCTAAAGTTTAATCAGTAATACTTTTATAACTAATTTAATGTCAAGTTGTCATAACAAAGACATTTTGAATAATGCCAACTTTGTATTAAAAGTGTCATGATTTACTGAATGACACTTTATGACAACAGTCACAAATATTCATAAAGACTTACTCAATTTCATGACAGGGGTTATGTCATGTTTATGACAGTGTCATGACAGTCTTATTCACAACCCGTCAAATAAAGTGGTACCCTTAAACATTATATTTTCACATGACATGAAGTTTTAAAGAACTTTCTCCTCAGCTTACTTGTACAGGAAGCAGGACGCCGTCTGTCCCTGCTGTTTGTAATATTGAGCGATTCCGTCGTCCCCTCCGTACGCGGCGCGCATCCTGTCCACATCCAGCCTCCATCCCTGTGTGTTGTACTGGTACACTTCAGAGCAGCCCACTTCCAGCTGCAGCCGTGGGGACAGAACCCACTCCACTCTGTCTTCCAGCACACGTTCACACCAGTGTCTGCAATGGGAGATAAAGGGCTAAAGCCAGGATTTCCAGATTTTTTAAAAATGTTCTGCCTTTTAACCAAGAAATTTTTTTATGACTGGAATTGAGAGAGGCATCTCAAATATTAAAGAACAACTACTGTACATAAAAGGAGTACCCTTCTTATAATATATGTATTTATTATTAAAGCTTTTTTTTATAAATTTGATTTTGGATTTTTTTCTTAATAATCAGTAGAAAAGTCTTTTTTGACATTAAAGACATTATCAGACGGTACGAATGACCAGCTGGGCAACGTCAGGAGTAAATGTCCCTTCCAGCCGGAGGAAATATTTCTTTAACAAACATCTTTAAGCCTAAATTTGAAAGACATGAACAATTTTTAGCTAAGCCATATCTTCAGTAAAATCTGTCATTTTTAGCCTTAAAACGCAAAGCAAAAGGTTTCAGTCAGGAGAATTACCAGTTCAAAAATCTGGAAAAGAAAAAAAAGCAAGAATGTTTGTCATTTGTGTTGTATTTTATTGGTTCATTATTTGTATGTATTAATATTTTTAAGTGTTGCAAAAGAAAAAAACCAAAGCTGCAAAGTTTAATGACAATTAGCTGCTCTTCAGCTAAAGATTCAGAATGCAAGTTGTTAAAATAGTGGGATAGCATTAAGTTACTAATTTGTTTTAGTAAAATAACGTAACCTTCTGCAAAACTCATTTCTCACTTAAGACTATTGGTTAAAATGTTTGTTGATGTTTGTCGTTCAGGAAGCAGGAGCTCTACTGGGACTCACCCAGCTCCCACCACCAGCTGCAGACCCAGCAGAACCATAAGACCTGGTTCCAACTTCATCTTCACAATGTTTGACTTTACAGCTCCTACGGAAAGATGACATGTTTTCATTGTTACATTCTTAAACTGAAATCCTATTATAAACTTCACAACGTTAATCGTCTCCCCGAGATAAAAGACAAAAACGAATTCACAGGCAGTTCAAGACATAAAACCATAAAATTCAAAAAGGTTTACAGCCTCGTGAAGAGTTGTAGGCAGGTCAATTCATTTTATACAGAGACAGAAAGCATAACACCAACTAAGACAATAAAACAGTTCATGTTTTCATATGTTAATAAAAAAGAATACTCACCTAAAAGAACAAGTGTGGGGTAATATTTACAAGTCCACCCCTCCCAAAAAAGCTGTCATTGTGTCTGTTGTTTTTCTTTTCCTTACTCTTCCTGGTTTGAGAGTAATAAAAACTTAGAGAAGTGAGATGTGGCCGAGCTGAATCCGTGGGGGTTTTGAGTGTGGGGGTGACCCATGGGACGTACAGTGGCATTTCAGCCAGCAGCCATTGGACACGAGGGTCAGGGTAACAGCTGGGAACACAGGTATTGGACACTGAACCTGTGACCTAAGCGCCTCTGATTTAACACCAACCAACACTACGGGGGCGCCGATGTTAGCGTGGCGGCGGAGCTACATCTGCAGAACAAAGAGATATTTGTCTGAGCTTAATCGCGTAAAGAAAGGTGTTTCTTGAAGGACGATGGGGTCATTTATTTAGTCAAACGTGGCAGCAGACATGAGGGTGCAGAGCTTTCAGAATCAGCAATATCCTAAGTATGACCTCCTGATGGGAGTGAAAGTAGACTCGAGCACAGCTGTGACCACAGTAACGAAAGAAAAGAGAAGCTGCGATAATGATGTTACCTGGAGTTTCTGTCACGGAGCTGGCAGATTGTGTACATGTACGCTAATCTCTCTGTTAGCAGCAGTCGGTATATTGATAAAGATAATGAGCTGAGTCTGTGTTTGCTCTTCAGCACTGATTCTGATGAGACACTGAGAGGACAAACCAGACGTACAAACTCAGCTCTGGCCCTCAGGGACCACTGCCCTGAGAGTTTTAGGTGTTTCCCTCTTGCCACACACCTGAGAGAATCAGTGTGTGATTAGCTGGCTTCTATTAGCAGTTAATGGCATGTAGAGGAGGTCATGCAATCATATGAATCAGGTTTTCTGTAACAGAGAGACACTTAGAATATGAATTCAACTAAATGGATATGATATTTGCTAAGTTAATCATAAGCAAATTTTCATTTGGCCTTAAAAGACATATTTTTACCTCTAAAACTTTTTCACATTTTTTCAGAGTACTGCAACACACCTCAATGTATTTCACTGGGATTTTGTTCTAACAGGCTGCCAAACATTTCTATTCTCAGCTCCTCACTCATAAGGGAATATTAAAGGACCATCAGCATCATGAAAACCAAAGAAGTCTGCAACAGGGTTTGGTTGTGAAGCAACATCAGAAGCTCCTTAGCACTGTTCAGTTACAACAAGCTCATATGTTGACAGTCCTGTCCCATACTGAAAGCTTTCTTCACACAGGCTAAACCTCTCTCTTTGAAATTCTTAATAATTTGATAAGAGGTGAAGTTTGAAGTGTAGTTTTATCTTTTCATTGAAAGTGATAACAATGACTTAAATGGTAAATGCTCTGTACTTGTAGAGCACTTGATCAAGTCCAGAAGACCCCAAGGCATTTCACACTACTTTCAGTCATTCATGCAGTCATGGCGAGCTACTGCATTGTAGCCATAGCTGCCCTAAGCTAGGCACCAGAACAATGGACCCTCTGACCACTAAGATGGACTGAGTGGAGGTTTGAACCGGCAACCTGCTGTAAATCTGCTCTATTCATCATTTTAATGCTCCATTTCAATTTCAGAAGACATTTTTAGATGTCTAAAAGCTTTCAGATGCCTCCATGTGATTGGCTGAGTAACGTCTTTAAGAAGCTGTTGAGTCAGTGTACCTGATGAATTGGTTGTTTCATCCATCACAGAATGAAAAATGGAAATGTTGGAAGTCTCAGTTATGTGGGAAAAAATGCAAACAGCTAGAGACAAAGTACAGCATATCTGCTGGTGTTCACTTGTTCTGAATAATAACTTTATCATATCTGCAGATAAAAATCTTTAATGGTTAACTTAAATTTGCTTTTTTTTTTACTGGAGGCTCATAAAACGGAAGTAACCGGCCAAGGTTCAGTTACTACAGTTTGCCCCTGGGCCAGACGGACCATCCATGACACAACTACATTAAAAAAGTTACTATCACGTCTTATTGGAACGCTTCATGAATCATACGATAAAGGAAAATGGACCCCACCTTTAAGAACCACAGTAAATCACATATATTAAAACCAGGTCAGTTTCAATCTCAAAGAGCATTATACCACCTAGACTCTTTAATAATATGTGACACCAAAATCCTGTCTAAAGCCATGACCAGAAGAATTGGAAAAAAATGTTCACACATCCAATACTCAGAAATGAAAATGGCTTTGTACGGGTTGAGAAGTTTAACTAGTTTTTCCTATTCATGGAATCTAAATCTCTCTTTAGAAATCAATGAACAAGTATTAATGGATACCTCTACAGCCACCTCACAAAAGTGAAGGCATGGGATACGAATAATTTGGAAAGGGATATGAGAATATACTGTATAATAGATCACATATCTGAATACTCTTACGTTTTTTTACTTAAGTTTATCTAACTAATTTGCTCCAAATGTAAATCTTACATTATTTGCACACTTACTTTCTGGGAAATTCTAGCCTGGTAACTACACATAATGGATCATGGACAGTTGCTTATTTGTCTATGAAGATGCAAACATAACTGGACTTTCTTAAATGTGTAAGTGTTCTTTGTTTTTTGTTATCTGAGTCTGATTTGTAGGTCTGCTGAGGATCGTGATGTGTCAGCATGAGGCTGCATGCTGAGTGTTGGTTTTGTTGTTGTTATTGTTTGTCTTAAATTATCAAAATAAAAAAGAGGAAAGAAGGGAGCAAAAGATTGATCTAATTAAAAATCAGTTATTTAGTTTTATACAGAACTGGTTTTAGATGCACACAAGCACATTTCTTTTATGAAGGATGTTCCATCACTGCAGACAAGCAGTTTGATTTTAAAACATATATAGTCTGAGAAACTCAAGGTGTTACTGTTGCTGCAGTCGTCTTACAGTTTTATTAAAAACTATTTGAGTGAAATATTACTGATCTGCTTAGGGACACATGTTTCCCCAAGCAGAACTACAATTAATGTCCATTTGGGATGAAAAAAGTATTTTTGAATTGATTTAGAATTTAATTGTGTTACTTCTTTTTTCTTCCATCCACCTTTCAAATATTCTTTTTTTGCTCCTGAAAGAAGATCATTTCATGCTTATGGTGCCTTTGGGACGCTTACTAAGTATTTCGTCATATTTTACAACCATCTGCAAACCAATCAGTCGAAGTCTCAGCCAAGTGCTGTAGACAGACAATCAGCAGCACAGCTTCACTTCTCAACTGTACCAGAGACTTCTGAACGGCTACTGAACCTGGACGACTGGACAAACCTGTCCTAAAGCATTTCAGGGACAACTGCAGGTGATATAATTTTTTTTAATACTGCATGGATCATATTTCTACATCTGCATGTCAAAGGTACATGAAGTCTATTGCATGAGCACATCCTGAGACCAAAGCTGCTAAAAACAGGGTTTTGCACCTTGAAAACTGAGAAAAAACATACAGACTTAATAGTAGAGTGCAGTAAGTAGTTGTCCTGCTGCTGTTTGCGATAAACAGACAGGACAAAGTTGGCCTTGACATCTTTATTGCTCTGGCTGATATGTACTGTTTGTGTTCTGTTAGAGGGACAGACTGAGACTGATAGCAGTAAAACCAGGTAAAATAATGGGGTAAGGATTATGCTAATTCTGAAATTAGGTAAATAAATTAGGCAGTTAGCAATTTAGGCAAAAATGATGATCTAATCTGAATGTGAGTGAAAATAAATCTGCTACAATTAAACATTTGAGTATGTCAAGACGTTCATGGATTGAGGATGTCATTTTCTTATTGTATTTCAGCCATGAAGGTTCTCTGTATGCTGCAGCTGGCCTGTTTGGTTGGCTTCAGTGCTGCCAGAACCAGAGAGTGGGCTCACCACGGTGCCCCAATGTTTGCCGACCTCACTGTGCAGGAGATAAAAGCCGTACGATCCTACCTCCACGGCATTCCAGAGATGAAACTGACAGATGCTCGAAGTAAAACTCTGAAGAGGAACAGTATCCTACTGATAGAACTCCACTTGCCAAAGAAACATGAGGCCCTGAGAGCACTGGACCGCGGTCAGGCCAAACCCCCCCGCCAAGCTCGAGTGATCATCCAGTTTGGGAACCAGACTACACCGAACATCACAGAGTACATTGTGGGACCGCTTCCGTCCCCAAGGTCTCACGAAGTCAGAACCTTCAACGGAAAGAAACCAGTCCAATTCGAGTCCCGGCCGATCACCGTTGTAGAGTCTGACCACATTGAAAACCTCCTGAAGAAGATTGCAACTCAAGCTTACAAGCTTCTTTTTGAGACTACAGGAGGCTTTTCTTACACAAACTGTTCCAACCGCTGCCTGACGTTCTCAGACGTCGCTCCCCGAAGCCTTGCTCCAGGTGAAAGAAGGACATGGATCATGCTGCAGAAGTTTGTAGAAGGTTATTTCATTCATCCTATTGGATTTGAAGTATTGATCAACCATCGGGATCTAGATCCAGAAAAGTGGACGGTTGAGAAGATCTGGTATAACAGCATGTATTTTGACAGTGTCGAGGAGTTGGTAGAGAAGTATGAATCGGGAGAAGTGGAGAAGCTGAAACTGCCAGATCACAACGATGAAGACCTTTACTCTACTTACATACCTCGAGGTCACAGTAACACACCAACTAATATTCATGGGCCAAAGCTTGTTGAGCCCCAGGGACATCGCTACTCCATAGATCGTAACTTTGTTGAGTACGCTGGGTGGTCCTTCGCTTACAGAGTTCGCTCATCGGCTGGCCTTCAAGTCTTTGACCTTTGCTTTAATGGAGAGAGGATTGCTTATGAGATCAGTCTTCAGGAAGCTATAGCATTCTACGCTGGGGATACTCCTGCTGCCATGCAAACAAAGTACATCGACGCAGGCTGGGCAATGGGATCCTCAACTTACGAACTGGCACCTGGCATCGACTGCCCAGAGATCGCCACCTTTGTCGACCTTTACCATTACTTTGACACAGACAAACCCACGCGCCACAAAAATGCTCTGTGTATTTTTGAGATGACCACTGCCATGCCCCTGCGGAGGCATTTTAACTCCAACTTTCAAGGAGGATACAACTTCTTTGGAGGTCTGGAGAACACTGTGCTGGTGTTGCGAACAACTTCAACAGTTTACAACTATGATTACATCTGGGACTTCTTGTTTTACCCCAATGGAGTGGTGGAGGTAAAAGTCAGTGCTACCGGATACATCCATGCCACTTTCTTCACATCTAATGGACTTCACTATGGCACAAAAGTGTACGACTACGTGCTGGGCAACCTGCACACTCACCTCATCCACTACAAAGTGGACCTTGATATTGTTGGTGAGTATTATGAAGCAATCACCAAGTCCACAACTAATGTAGCCAAATTTGACATTAGAAGACAAATAACTAACTATTGGAGTCCACGTATCATTCTGAAATTGTTGGCCCACATTGAAAAAATATCTCTTCTACTCAGCATAATTTGTCTCAAACATAATATATTGTTCTAAACAATTCATTGCAAAAACAAATATGTTTTCAAATTGCACAAAATTTGGATAATTTTTTACCAAGATGTTATGCGGATCATGGCAGAATAATGATGCTATTTGGTATTTTCAACAAATTTCAAGTTTTCTCAGTTGGTAACTGTCACCCCCCAAAACACATATGTAAGTCAATGGCTCCATGAGGACGCCAATGTCCTTATGACTTTCAGGGGGGTTTAAAGGTGATAAGTCCAGTTGTGAAAATAGAACTCCTAAGTGCCTAAACCCAACATATTCATGGCTTAGGACATACAGCTCATCAGCATCAAACTATAAAGGACTCCAGAAGTCTCCAGAGTCTTTCTGAGCCATTGTTTAATAAAAATGAAGCCTTTCACTGAGAGGATTAAATCAGTTGTTGAACATTATAAGTGCTTTTTAAGTGAAAACTTGATTCTATTCGGTTATATGAGGTCATTTTCCTGATTTTGATTCCTAACGGTTACATAAAATCCAAAATGTTATCAATAGACACCATATCCTGACACACAAAGCTTTCTCAAACGTCATGTGCTTTCTGGGATGCAGGTCGAGATAACAGCTTTGAAACGATAGACCTGAAATATGTGAACTTCACCAATCCGTGGAGCCCAAATCATTTCATCGTCCAGTCCAAACTTCAGAGGACGGAGCACAAGACGGAGCGATCGGCTGCATTCCGCTTTGGCAAAAAGTTCCCTCGCTATGTGCACTTCTACAACCCCAGTGAGAAAAACAAGTGGGGCCACCAGAAAGGTTATCGAATTCAGTTTAATTCCCATGCACACAGTGTCCTTCCTAAAGGCTGGAGAGAGGAAGTTGGCATCAGTTGGTCAAGGTAAATCAAATTCTTCATCACATTGTTCTCAAAGTATTGGTAATATGTTGAAGCACTCAAACCCCATGAGAAGTATTTTTATTCCAGATATAACGGACAGAGTATCTCAAAAGTAAATTTGCCACCCTTTGCTAAAATCTATTACTATGAGGCCATAATAGATGACAAAGTAACACATAAAAGCAATGAACAGTAAAATATCTGGCACCAGCAACTCGTCTATGAAGAATAGTCAACTCCTGTGTGCAGATTTATAAACTAAAGCATCTGGAAAAAACAAATACAACATATCTGATATGTTTCTTATACTTCTAAGCAGATATGTTTGTCTTTCTTGTAAGTCAACTTTTGTTCTCTGGCATTTCATAACAAGGTCTTTAATTCCAGGGAAGGGTGTGAAAAAATATATCTGAAGTTTTGAACTTGTAATTTTCTAAAACCTTGATTGCCCTGGTTGGTAACTAACGTAAATCAGCCCATTCCTGCTTATTTCTTCTACATATAGAAGAAATCTATGGCAGACATGTATCTTGGATAATCTCTCCCCAGATATCCTCTGGCTGTGACGCGCCACAGGGACACTGAAGCCACCAGCACCAGTATCTTCACTCAGAATGACCCCTGGGAGCCTGCAGTGTCCTTCGAGGACTACATCCGCAACAATGAAAACATAGTCAACCAGGTAATGGACATTCTGTTCCTCTTCAAAATGATTCTGCTCCCATGATGTATTTAACGCTGTGGAAACATCAAGATGTTCTTTATAGGCAGAGTCTTGTTCTTCTTGAGATGTGGTTTCAGTATTTCTTCACCGTTATATCCTAAGCTTTCAAAGCCATGACATCATACCCCCATCTTGTTTTTTTCAAATTGCTTAAAATCAGTTTTCTTAGTTATAACAAGAGAGTAAAAATTTCTCAAGAACAATATCTTTTTTTGTTAAGAAACTAGCAAATGGAAATAGTTTTGGCTATTAGGGGAAAAAAGCTTGCATTTTCTCCGTTGTGTGTAGGATCTGGTTGCCTGGGTTACGGTGGGCTTCCTACATGTACCTCATTCAGAAGACATCCCCAACACGGCAACACCCGGCAACGCGGTGGGGTTCTTCCTCCGACCCTTCAACTTCTTCAACGAAGATCCGTCTCTAGCATCCAAAAGCACCGTCATCGTCCGGCCGGGGCAGGACGGCAAACCTAAAGTTCAGAGGTGGACACCGGAGGTCGTAGGTCACTGTGTGACAGACAAACCATTTTTTTACAACGGAACCTACGCTGGAGTTTAGAAGCAGAGAGTGCGACACAGTGTCACACTGTACACTATGTTTGTCAATGCTGAAGGAAAAACACAGGAATCAGAATTATAATGCCGTATGAGCAGGAAGGCACACAGCTGAGATTATGGACATTCTCAGTCCATAATCCCTGAGAATGTGACAACTCTTTAGACCTGTTTTATTTCCTTTCTGTTTTCTTCTTTAAATTTTTGTTTTACATTTTTGACAAAATGTTCTTCTAAAGGAAAGCTTGATCAACGACATCTCATGTTGTGTAAATTTTTAGACGACAGACAGAACACTGCATGTTGAATTTAATCTACACCTTCTTTGTATGTTTGTCATGTTCTTTATTTTACCATTGAATTTAACAGGTAGTGTACCTGTTGTTAGGCAGGTACTGTATTGCAGCTACTGTTAGGTTGTGTACTCTACTCTATGGCAGGGTAGGGTACACACATGATGGTATAAGAAGCTAAAAGATACTATGAGTCAACATTTGGGAACCATTCTAATCCCACGTTGGGTCTCCATGGATGAGCTTCAGCAACAGTGAGCATCCAGGATTCAGGATCCTCCACATCCGCCCTGCCTGGTGTGAGGCTGTTGCCCCCTCAACCCCCTCCGTTGTGAGGGTGGAGGGCAGGGAGGACACCCTGCCAGCCCCCATGCCAGGAATGTTTTCACTGGAGACACATCAGGACTTGAAAAGCAAACAGTGCGATTCCGGATGCTTCCAAGCAAACACATCAGGATGCCACCTGCTTGTGCTGTTGCCCCTGGAAACCAAAGTTTTACTGTGCAGAGCATAAAAGGCACATACAGCAGCTCTGCCCCTCATGTATGCACGTATTCCCTACTTTGTACTTTCATGACAAATCAAACTGTCTTGATCTAATTGCATATTAAATAACTGAACTATCTTGTATGTGATTTCAAGGCAAATGTTGGTCTTTTTGCTGATATTCTATACTTCAGAACACAGAGTCAATTGGTTGGGCTAGAATGGATTTGGTTGCAGCCAGCTGGATTGTGAGAAGAGTAAACATTTTGCGCTTTGGAATAAAAGAATCCTCCCAACAGCTTCTCACAGTCAAACAACCTTTTTATTTTTTTTTTATAAGTGTGTGCTGATGTTTTACAGTGTGCGCCGTAAAAGAGGGAACAGTCAGAGAGAGCTGTCTGTAAATGGGCTATAGAGGTGACAGTCATTCCAAAAGTTATCCCCACGGCAACGGTGATGTTGATGTCAGAAAAATTGTCGTAAAAATCTGGACTGCAGGGTTTTCTCTATTGATTCAGCCTCAGGGTGAGAGTTTTTTCATCTCGTTGGGGCGTTTTGGTGACTCCATTATTACGCAGGCCATCGCTATTCATTAGAAATCTCATTAACATTGCTTTTATTTCAAAATCTGATTAGATTTCTCTTTATTTGCATATTTACAGAGTGTATTTTTTCTCACTTCAAACCACATACACAAGCACCAAACATTAGAAAAATAAATGTGAGAAATGCATTTAGTTCTGCAGCTTGTGGAGAATGAGAAACTCCTCTGGAGCTTAAAGAAAGGTTTAGCTTCCAGCCTGAGAGGTGCTGCCATCTAGTGTTCATGTTTTGCTGCCAGGTGTCACCTCAGAATGTCAAATCCAAAGTTCAATCATAATGGCTTTACACAAAAGCAGTTGAATATGTTTCAACACTTAGCATTGTGTTCCTGCTCAATGTTACATTTCAAACATTTACCCATGTAAGACATAAAACAGTGATTTTTATCTGATATATGTCAAGTCAAGTTTATATTGCACATTTAAGCAACAAGTAGATCAAAGTGCCTTACATGACTAAAAAAAAAAAAAAAAAAAAAAAAAAAAAAAAAAAAAAAAAACAAAAAAAAAAAAAAAAAAAAAAAAAAAAATTAAAAAAA
>CAEFZY010076360.1:0-12774 GCA_903066815.1 Brachyrhaphis roseni
TCTTCAGAGGTTTTAGTGTCGTTTCCTTCAGTGGTTCTTGGTGCAGCGCCCCCACAGGCCAGGAGGGGAACAGGTTGATTTGGCTCAGAGCAGAGAGAAAGAGAACTACAGCAGTTGGAGGTGGAGCAGATGGTGGAGTTCTGGTTCCAGTAGAACCGGGTCTACTGGACCATCTGGTGTTAAAAGGCTCCTTGTTGTTTGTCTTCCAGATAAAACCTTTGAGGACGATGAGTCGGTGGACGGCGGACGTTCCTCGTCCAAAGCCTCTGTGTCTGGGAGAAAGGCGGTGAGCATGGGCTCGTTCCGACGGCCGGCCTCGGCCTCTAGCAGCAAGTCTGCAGGTCAGAACCGGAACCAGTTCTGCCCCACATGTCCAGGTGTCGGCTGTGTTTTACGAGGCTCTCTGTCCTGCAGGGCGGGACGGATCGAGTGCAGGAGCTGTGGATGAGGAGGATTTCATCCAGGCCTTTGAGGACGTTCCCACAGTTCAGGTAAGACATCTTCTGCCTCCCTGAAGCTTCGGTCCATTAAATCTCAGCTGTGGCGTTTCCTCCGCCAGATCTACTCCAACCGGGAGGTGGAGGAGGCCATGACGAAGATCCGGGACGTGCTGTCGGACGACAAGAAGGACTGGGAGCTGAGAGTGGCCGCCGTAAGCCGTCTTCACCTCTCCTCAGTGTGGAGCGTGTGTTGTTCCTCTGACCCTTGACCTCCGCCTCGTCTCTCCTCAGCTGAAGAAGCTTCGCTCGCTGTTGCTGGCCGGAGCGCCGGAGTTCGACTGCTTCCTGCAGCAGCTGCGGCTCCTGGAGGCGTCCTTCAAGCTGTCCGCCAAAGACCTGCGGTCTCAGGTGGTCCGGGAGGCCTGCATCACGCTGGGGTGAGGCCGTAACCTTTCACCTCTGGAGCTCCTCCGACCCTGACTAGTAACACCTTCTGTCGCCTGCAGCCACCTATCGGCGGTGCTGGGCAGCCGCTTCGACCATGCAGCCGAGGCCATCATGTTGCCCCTCCTCAACCTGGTGCCCAACAGTGCCAAAGTCATGGCCACGTCGGGCGTGGCCGCCATCCGCCTCATCCTCAGAGTGCGACCCACACTTCCTGTTTCTGGTCATCACGTCTCAAAGCACAAAATTCTCTTTTTACATGTTTCTGTCTCTGCCGCTTCTAAAAACAGACCAAGATCTAAAAACACATCAGATGTTCTTTGGTAATAAGTTCATGTTGTTTTAGTGTCTGGAAAATGAGCCATTTCAAAAACCTCCCAAATGTTACCTAGCAACCTCAGCTGATCTCCAGCAGGTTTGGTCAGCTGTTTTTTCTGCTGTATTTGCTGTACAATGGCTGCTGGAAAAGACAAGAGTTCTGTTTTTGAGTTACCATCAAGAAACCAGTTTGTGCTTTCTGGTTGGTTATGCAGGAGGCTCCACTTCTGCTTTTCAAAGCTGTAAAGCAGAACAAAAGTAATTTGGATTTAAAGTGATGGAGACCCTAAAACAGCTCAGACTGGAATCGTCTTATTGTTTAAAGAAGCAGCTCCAGAACCCAGGAAGCTTCATGAACAGGAATCTCCAGCCTGGTTCTGATCCATGAATCTTCCTGCAGCTTTTCTTTGTCCTTTCGTTCTGCAGCACACACACTGTCCTCGCCTCGTCCCCATCATCAGCAGCAGCTGCTCCTCCAAGTCTGTGGCTGTCAGAAGGTCAGACCGGATTCCCTCCACATTTATCTGCTGTTACACTGAACAACTTTTATTTCAATTCATTTTGATCAATTATTATGTTTCAAGTCATTTTAAAAATAATATGTATCTGGATTTTTTTGCTACTTAATTTTCTATCTATATATAAAATGTATTTTATTTAATTACCGTACTTATGATTTTGTTTTTATTTTTACATAATTTTTCATGTATAAAAAATTTACTTTTTTGGTTTAAAATACATTTTAAAACATTTGTTTATGTTTTTAATTCTGTTAATGTACAATATTTAATATTAATTAGTAATATTTGATTGTTAAAATAATTTTCATAATAATAATAATTATACTCTTACTAATATTTATCATTTTGTTTTCTGACAAAATGATAAAAATAAATAAATAAATGTCCTATTTCTGCAGCTGTTTTCCTTCCACAAACTTTTCCTGTGTTGTTTTCCAGACGCTGCTTTGAGTTTGTGGACCTGATGCTGCAGGAGTGGCAGACCAGCAGCCTGGACAGGTACACACACACACACACACACACATCTCCATCTCCGCCTGAGGAAACCTTACACCCAGCCCACACAGGCTCCACCTCAGCCGTTTCCATGGCGATGGGAACCACTGGGGAGAAACCTGAGCTGAACCCGAGCGGCTCTCTGTCGCCATCGACCTGTCTGAGTCCAATCAGAACCAGAGAGTCAAACTCAGAGGCTGGCTTGGGTTCATCAGAGACAGATGCTGGTGAAGCACGGAGGAGGCAGAGTCATGATGCGGCGTTCAGAGGCCTGAATGCTGCATCATGTCATTAAAATGTGGTTTCACTGTCTGGAAATTCATTTACATATTTATTTGTAAAGTTAATTACTTAACATCTGTCATTTCCCTCTCTCTCTCTCTCTCTCTCTCTCTTCCTCTCTCTCTCCCTGTCCTTCTCTCTCTCAGACATGGCGTGTTGCTAATGGAGACGATAAAGAAGGGGATCCATGACGCTGATGCTGAAGCTCGATCTGTGGCCAGGAAGTAAGGCAGCCTCCACAAACACAGCAGCTCCAATAAGAACGAGCCTCGCTCTGACCTCTGACCTCTCAGGTGCTACTGGAGCTACCAGGGTCACTTCAGCCGGGAGGCGGAGCTTCTGTTCCAGGGCCTGGAGTCGTCCTATCAGAGAGCTCTGCAGGCCCACCTGCGTAGCGGAGACGCCCTGGTGTCGCTGCCGGCCTCCGACCGCTCCTCGTCCTCGTCCCAGGAGAGCCTGAAGTGAGTTCAAAGGTCACCTGGGGCCCACCTACTGGAGCCTTCTGTCTCTAACCCTCTGACCTCCTTCTTCTTCAGTCGGCCGCTGGCGATGAAGAGCTCAGCAGGAAGCAGCAGCAGCAGAGGTCAGCACCAAGGTCAATATCAAGGTCAACATCATCACACCTCAAACATTTAAACCTGTTTTGTTTCATCATATTTAATTATTACTTTATTGCATAATATTTCCTGTATAATCATGAAGTACTTATTGCTGTTTTGTTTATTTCAGTTTTTATTTTGGTCATGCATTTTAAGTTATCACATATAAATGTAATATTGTACTATATTGAAATATAATATAACATTTTTTATTTCACAGAAACAAACATTACAAACCAGCAAACAGAAGTATTGATCTATAAATAATCAATTAGAGAAGAAGAGAAAAAGAACAAAAAGTACAAATTAAAATGGATATGAGTGACAGAACAGGAAAAATATATTAAACATACGGGGTTTCTGCTACTTTTTCTTTTCTTCTTTACAGTTATTTTATGAATTTTGACATTTCTAATAATAAATTTAATATGAAATTTATTTAAAATTTATATTCCTTGTTTTAATTATTCTGGGGTCACATTAACTTTGGGTAGAAGTGGAAAAGAGAGAAAAAATAAGGCAGAAAGAGTAAATACAACTAACAAACATGTTTTGTGATAATAATAATAGTAAAAATAATCTGTATGGAAGCAAATCTGTACCACGGTTTAAACAAATCAGCAAACATTTTAATTTTAAAAACATAAATGCATGAAAAAATAAAACCAGCTGATAAAAGATGTAACTATTAAAATCATCTGCAGCTAAAATCTTTATCATCTTTCAGCAGCAATATTAACTTACTGATCTGATTCCAAGGTATTAGAGAAAAAGTTAAACAGTTTAACTGCAATAAAAACAAATTAAAACTAACAAAAATTTAAATAAAATTAACTTATCATAATTTCATTTCATTCTTCTAAATTATTTTATTATATTTAAATAAAAACATTGCAAAAGTACAGAACAGTAACTAACAGGAAGCTGTTGGACCTGCAGGCGGCGCCCCCCGCAGGCCTGGAGCCGCCTCGTCTCCAGGCGCTCTGCAGCGATCCCGCAGCGACGTCGACGTCAACGCCAGCGCCAGCGCCCGCAGCAGGATGCCCGCCGTCAGCGCCGCCGCCGCCGCTCTTACTCCTGGATCCTACGCTTCGCTCGGTCAGAACCAGAACGTCCCGCTGGCTCCGCCCTCGTGTCAGGGGTCACGGCTCGTCCCTCCTCATCTTGTCTTCATCCTCAGGGCGAGTCCGGACCAGGAGGACGAGCGCCGGAACCGGTCCCACAGCGACGGACGGCCGGAGCCGAGGGAAGGTCGTCTCTCAGTCCCAGCGTGAGTGAAGAGACCCGACGTCTCGGCTCGTGGTTCTGGTCCGCTCTGACACGGTTCTGTTGGTTTCAGCCGGAAGCCGGTCCGGTTCTCCGGGCCGCCTGCTCAGCTCCACGTACGGCCGGATCCTGAGACCCGCCGCAGGCAGCAACGGCGCCCCCTGCAGCGTAAGCGACAAGACGCGACCCCGAGGTCACCGCAGCCAGGACTGCAGCCGAGAGACCAGTCCGTCCAGAACCGCAGCCGGTAAGAACCGTTGCTAGGCACCGGGCCCAGATCTGCAGAACCTGGTCTGATTGGAAGAAAATGATGTTTTAGTTTATAATATTTCATTATTTTTAGATCTATTTCCATTTAATACAAATGTTAAATATTAAGTTTAATATTTTTAAAATTTTTTGTGTAGAAAATTTGATCTTTAAATACAAAAATATATAAATTTTTAATTTGATTGTATTTTACTTTTATTTATTTTTTTTTACCATTGATATTTAAAATTTGTTTATTTTATTTTTTAAAATTTGTTTTATTAAAATTAGATTTGTTTAATTTAGTTTAAATCGGTTTTTTATTTAATCAGATTTTATTTTTGTTGTTCTTTCACTGTTTGGTTTTATGTTTTTAATTTATTGTTTTTTATGCATTTAATAAAATTCATAAAATCATTAAAACCTTTTCCCCCAAACCATCTAAAAAATAAAACATTCAGGTTGATATAATGAGAAAGTTTTACTTTTTAAACATCTTTTCTCTCATTTCAGAAAGTAAAACTTATTAAACACAGAATGACAGATTATAAGCCTTTATTTATTATTTTGATGAATTATTTTTAATTTTGGCTGTAGATAATATTCAGAAAATTTTAATCAATGACAAATAAAAAAGCATTTTTAATGTGTAGATGTTATATTTATGTGAATATTTTATGAAAACCAGGATATCATCTGCAAACTGTTGTAGTTTTTTTGTTTTTCTTGGTAAAATGAAGCCAGAAGTGATGAAAGCTGAAAGGAAGGAGAACGCAGCCCTGCGGAGCTCCTCCTGACACTTGGCCATGTTGCCATGTTTCCTGGTTTCTCCACCATTATGGCACAGTTCCTGCATGCTCCTCCTCCATGTTGTCCTCCTGCTGTCTAACCCAGCTTCTCTAACTCACTGCATGGACCGCTGTCCTTTTCTCTGTCCTCTCCATCCGGACTCTGCAGCCCGGAGTCGGATCCCTCGGCCCAGCATGAGTCAGGGCTGCAGCCGGGAAACCAGTCGCGAGAGCAGCCGCGACACCAGCCCTGCCAGGGGCTTCTCCCCGCTGGGTGAGTACCTGACCGCGGCCCTGTGGCCCCCCTGAGCCGCCAGCGTCTGCTTTAGACGCCTCCTGCCTCTCAGTGAGGGACCTGCTGTGGTTTGTGTTTCCTCCTGCAGCCAGCCGGCCTCATTCCCGTTCCACCAGCGCCCTGTCCTCTGCAGAGGGCTGCTCAGGTGAACTCTGACCTCCTCATTCATTCATGCTCACTTACCTGCATGGCTGAGTCAACAGCCCCATGCTGCGGGGTCAGAGGTTAAAAGCAGCAGGAGACATGCCTGGGCTTGCTGCTGGTTTCAGGAGCCGTCCTGCTGCGTCTTGTGTTGCATCTCTACTGATGATTGAGCTTCTGCAGGTTCTGGTTGCTTTGGGTCCGAGGATCGCACTGTAAAAACACAAAGTCTCACCAAGTGGTTTGTCTGGTTTCTAGTGCAAAGATCTTACTAAATTCAAATAAAAAAAATACTTTATTGACCCCAAAGGGAAAATAAATAACAATTAAACCTGATTACATGTGAAATAACTTGTAAAAGTAACTTTTCATCAAGATACAGCAGCTTGTTTTAGGTCAATTATTCCTTAGTGTTGATGAAAATGTTTTAGTTCTTCTGGCACTTCAGGTATTTTATTTATCAGTATTAAAGCTGCAGTATTATGTCAAATCAACTTTTTAAACTTTCCATTAATGGTTTTTCCTGCATTGTTGCTCTTATTATTTCTTTCTTGTTTGAGAAATCCTTTAATCTCCATGGCAACCATTCAGCTGCTAATCACCTGGGTGGACCTAGCCCCGCCTTCGAGGTGTAGCTCCTCCCCACTGTGATCCTTCAGACTAGCCAAGTGAATTAGCAAACAGCTGGTGGAACTGCTGAGCTGGTAAAAAATAGAGGAGCCATGTTGGGATGACTTCCTGGAGGCGGAGCTTCAGAATGAGCAGAAGCTTCTTAAAGGGACAGAGACCCAATTTTAAACCCTTAAATTAAGAAGTCAAATTTCTTTTAAGTCATATTTACATATATTTACCATTTTTATAAAACCCTAAGGAATCATAGTTACTTAATTTTGTTACAAACACAAAGTTCTGCCCCTTTAAGACATTATTGACTGAAAACAAACTCCTGTATCAATACATTTGCAGTAGAAACTAGACAACAGTAGTTGGTAAGATTCTGTTTATGCAATGATGATGATGATGATGACGCTGTCCAGTCTGACCCTGGTGTCTCTTCCTCCTCAGACCGGCTGGCTCATCAGGCCCGGATCTCGGCCTCCGTCAACGCCATGCGGGTCCTGAACACGGGCACCGAGGTGGAGGCGGCGGTGGCCGACGCTCTGGTAGGAAGCAGCTGCAGTTTTCCTCTTTCTGTCTGATCTGAGCTCCTGTGGTGCTGATGTCGGGTTTCTTATGAATTCCAGCTGTTGGGAGACTCCAGGAGTAGTAAGGTAGTAGATCCTGTGTGTGTGTGTGCCTGCATGCAGCGTGTTTTAGAGACCGTTTCATCACATAGCAAACTCTCCGTCCGTCCGTCAGCATGTCCATCTGTCCGGCCGCCATCAGGCTTCCTGCTCACTCTGGCTCTCCTCCGACAGCGGCGGCCCGTCCGGCGGCGCTTCGAGTCTCCCGGTATCTACTCTGACGACGACGCCAACAGCGACGCCTCCAGCGCCTGCTCCGAGCGCTCCTACGGCTCCAGGAACGGCGGCGCCGGGCCCCACTTCCTGCGGCAGACGGAGGACGTGGCGGAGATCCTGAACCACTGCGCCAGCTCCAACTGGTCAGAGAGGAAGGAGGGCCTGCTGGGCCTGCAGAACCTGCTGAAGGGCCAGAGGACGCTCAGGTTCATTAGTCGCATTAATGAATCACTAATGAGACTCAAAACATTTAACTGCAGCAGAAACACTTTAAAAAGTCAAGATGTTTATTTACATTTAATACTAATTAATACGTAATGTTGCTTTTTAAAAACATAAATATGAAACAACCAGCAACAAAAAGCATTTAATGTAAAACAACAGGAGGACATGGAGTGTAGGAAATGAGATGGACCATCTGATTGGAAGCTGTGGTGGGCGTGGCCTGGCAGGCCGGCCAATCAGAGAGCTTGTTGTTTCTGTGTGAACCTGAACAGACTGTTTGCTTCCAGCCGTGTGGAGCTGAAGCGACTCTGTGAGATCTTCACCAGGATGTTTGCAGACCCGCACAGCAAGGTGAGGACCTCCTGACAGGAAGCAGAAATATGTCACTTCCTGTCAGTCTGTAGACAGGAAGCAGCTTGAACTAACCCGCTGTTCTCTGTTGCATGTTGCTCTCTGCTGTGGACTCTAACAAACCCAGAGAGTAAGTGATGCCTCCACTGCAGCTGCTCATCATCACCTTCGTCCAGTCCTGACCCTCCTCTTCCTCTTCCTCACCTGCCAGGTGTTCAGCATGTTCCTGGAGACGCTGGTGGACTTCATCGTCCTGCACCGGGACGACCTGCAGGACTGGCTCTTCGTCCTGCTCACTCAGCTGCTGAAGAAGATGGGCGCCGACCTGCTGGGCTCGGTCCAGGCCAAGGTCCAGAAGGCTCTGGACGTCACCAGGTCGGAACCAGAACCAGAACCAGAACCTGACTATGGTTATGTTACAGCCCTAACATGAATAAATGATGTGAAATGAATTTATGCTAAACCAGTTATCATAAATAATTAAATGTTTATTCCTGCCGTCCAGAGAGTCGTTCCCACTGGAGCTGCAGTTCAACATCCTGATGCGTTTCATCGTGGATCAGACCCAGACGCCCAACCTGAAGGTCAAGGTGGCCATCCTGCGCTACATCCAGGCTCTGGCCCGACAGATGGACCCGGCCGACTTCGTCAACTCCAGCGAGACGCGCCTCGCCGTCTCACGCATCATCACCTGGACCACCGAGCCCAAGAGCGCCGACGTCCGCAAGGTACCACACAATGCATCATGGGAATCCTCCTGGACCGGGCCAGCAGGAATCAGAACCTTAGAACTGACGGTATTGTTGGGATAAGAATAAAGATTATGACAGAAACAGATTCTATCAATTAAAGGTTCAAACAAAACATTTAAATGTTAAAAACAAAATATAAAGAATTAATAATAACAAAACTAACAGAAACAGTTTATAGACCAACAGATTATTTAATCCACTAATGTGCATAAAAACTATTGTTGTTGAAAAACATTTTTATTTCAATTCATCATTTTATAAATTCATTTATTGATCCTCTCTTGGACAAAACAGCAGAAATAACCGTTCAGATAATCAATAACTGATGGTGACAACAAGACGATGAATGTTTCTCCTCCCTCAGACGCTCCACACCTGGGCAGGTGAGGATCGAAGCTCCACCGCCTCTCTGCCCCGGGAGGGGCATCTGGAGGAGAGGTGCAAGCAGGTAGAGCCGGCATGAGAGGGGCAACAACCGGGTCAGAACCGGGCAGTATTCGGGTCAGAACCGGGCAGTATTCGGGTCAGAACCGGGCTGTATTCGGGTCAGAACCGGGCAGTGTTCGGTTCAGAACCGGGCTGTATTCGGGTCAGAACCGGGCAGTGTTCAGGTCAGAACCGGGCTGTATTCGGGTCAGAACCGGGCTGTATTCGGGTCAGAACCGGGCTGTATTCGGGTCAGAACCGGGCTCTGTCACTAACCTGGCTCCTGTTTCTCTGCAGCTGCTGCATGTGTCTGAGGAAGCTGCTTTCCTTTCTGGCTGCATGTCTGCCGCCTGGCTAACACGGCTCCGACCCGTTCTTCAGGTCCGGCCGGCGGCGCCGCCCCCCGGTGGAGGCGCGGTGAACCGGTGAAGTCAGCCGGTCCGGTTTGTGTCTTGCAGGCGGCCCAGGTGGTTCTGATCGCCCTGTTTGAGCTCAACACCCCAGAGTTCACCATGCTGCTGGGAGCGCTGCCCAAAACCTTCCAGGACGGAACCACCAAGCTGCTGCACAGCCACCTGAGGAGCGCCAGCGCCGGCATCGCCATGGTAACGCCCTTCACCCGCCCACAGGGACGGCTTCTTCAGACCTAGCTAAATCAGTGTCAGTTTGAAGACGACCTCTGATGACCTCTGGAAACGTTTTTATTCATGTCTTTAAAATGAGAGCAGCACAAAAACATTTGACTCAAATTAACTCGATCTGAAGACGATGAGGAGAATCGTCACTCAGGTGTGACCGCAGGTTTCCTCCACAGCCTTTGACCTTCTGCTTGCTTCAGGCGGCTCCAGGCGACTCGGCCGACCGGACGGCTTCCCGCCCCCCCGGCAGCCGCAGCAGCCCGCTGACCTCGCCCACCAACCACGGCGGCCTCTCCCCCAGGTGAGAACGGGACGTCCTGACCGTTGGGCCTCCGGTCAGAACCAGACGCTAACCTGCCTGGTATCTCTCCCCCTCCCCCGCCTGCAGTCGGCTGTGGGGCTGGAGCGCCGACGGCCTCTCCACATACCCTCCTCTTCCTCCCTTCCCCTCCCCTCTTCCTCCCTCTGCCTCCCTCAAGGCCTTACGGCGAGCGTACTCTCCCAGGTAACCCCGCCCCCTCCACCCTCCAACCATGGTCTGTTTGACTCACCTGTTGGTGTCTCAGGTGTCTGTGTGACCTCATCAACATCACGTCCATCCAGGTTCCTCGGTCACAGAGGGTTTCCTAGCTCTTAGCGCATTAGCCACTAGGCAGCTAATGCGCTAAGAGCAGAAATCATTTTTAAGCTAATGTTTTAGAGTTGACTAGTGTTCAACATCTGTTACGACAAATTTGATCCTGTAGAGGGCGACATGTTGCTTCTCTGACATGGTTTCATTTAGTGCTTTAGCATTAGCTAATGATTGTGGCTAATGCTTCAGGTCTAGTATATCTAGTATTTATGATTTAGCCTTTAGTGTTAGCTTAACGTTAGCCCTGCTAGCCTTTCAGTGATTGGTGCCGCCACCGTTGGACTGTGGAGCAGAATGAAGAGTCGTTGGTTTGGAGGACAGAGTCCAGGACTGATCCATGTCTAAGAATGTGTCCATGTCCTGCAGCACTGTGTCCATTCAGTGTCTCCAGCAGCAGCGGCGTCTTCAGCCTGTGTTCCTCTGTTTCAGTATGCTGGAGTACGACAGTGAGAACCTGAACACAGAGGATCTGTTCTGCTCCCTGCGCGGCGTCTCTGAGGCCATCCAGAACTTCAGCTTCCGCAGCCAGGAGGAGCCGGTGGAGCCGCTGCGGCGGGACGGAACGGTCAGTGTGTTCTCGCCGCCTCATCCCGACAGGCTGAGTCTAGTCGTCACATGACTGTTCTGCTGCCAGGTCGGCGTGGCGGCGCCGTCGGACCCAGAGCGACGGTTCTGTTGTGACGTGACGGAGGGCGGCAGGACGGCTCTGGACAACAAGACGTCTCTGCTGAACACGCCTTCGCCTCGCTCGTTTTCCGGGCAGCGCTTCAGGGAGTACAACCCCTACAACTACACGGACGGCTCGCCGGAAAAGCCCGGCCCGGAGGACGGCGCCGAGCCGCTGAGAGACGGTGAGATAAACGTCCTGCGGCGGCTCACCGGGTCCATCTCTGTCTAACTCTGGCTCCCTCTGCAGGCCGGCGGCAGGAGTGCAGAGAAAACAAGACGCAGAACGCCAAGAGCTTTCCAGGTAACAAACCCAGAGCTTCAGCAGAACCGCCGCTTCCCGTCCTAACACGGTTCTGTGTGGCCGCAGTCGGGTCGGCGGAGCAGATGGAGCTGGTGGGGGAGCTGCTGAAGGAGCTGTCCCAGGCCGGGGACCAGGAGGACAGGCGGGGGACGCTGCTGGAGCTGCTGAAGGTGGTCCGCCAGGACAGCCTGCTGGTGTGGGACGAACACTTCAAGACCCTGCTGCTGCTGCTGCTGGAGACACTGGGGGACAAAGACGTGAGTCCGACCGGACCGGACCGGTTCTGACTCACAATGAGTTAACATAAGATGATTAGTCTTTATCATAATCTGTTTGATTTTAGCTGTTTGGTTGGTGAGATTTATTTTGGAAACTAAAAATGTGTGAAACATCCTCACAAAGTTTTTAAGAGTCAAAGTCCAAAATGTATCGACTGTTTGCCGTGAAGCGATCAGTGACCCGCCAGTCGGTCCTGACCCGCTCCGTCTCTCGCAGCACTCGGTCCGGGCGCTGGCTCTCCGGGTTCTGAAGGAGATCCTGCGGAACCAGCCGGCCCGGTTCAAGAACTACGCAGAGCTGACCATCATGAAGACGCTGGAGGCTCACAAGGACTCTCACAAAGAGGTGAGGCGCCGAAAACTGCAGCCGCTGCTGCTGCTGCAGCCGCTTCTGCTGCTGCAGCCGCTTCTGCTGCTGCAGCCGCTTCTGCTGCTGTTTAGATGGTAATGATGATGTCATCATTTGCTTTTAACACAAACTGCAGAAAAACTTCAAGTTTAATGTATTTCAGGTGACTTTGAATCAGTTTGTAAAGAAGATACTTCTTCTTCTTCTTCTCCTCCTCCAGGTGGTGCGTGCGGCCGAGGAGGCGGCCTCCGCCCTGGCCGGCTCCATCCACCCGGAGCAGTGCATCAAGGTGCTGTGCCCCATCGTCCAGACCACCGATTACCCCGTCAACCTGGCGGCCATCAAGATGCAGACCCGCGCGGTGGAGCGCGTCTGCAGGGAGCCGCTGCTGCAGCTGCTGCCGGACGTCATCCCCGGCCTGCTGCAGGGCTACGACAACACGGAGAGCAGCGTCCGCAAGGCCAGCGTCTTCTGCCTGGTGGCCGTCTACGCCGTCATCGGAGAGGAGCTCAAGCCCTACCTGTCCCAGCTGACCGGCAGCAAGGTACGCCGCTACCCACAATGCCTCTGTCCGCCTGAGGCACAAACCGCTGAGTGGCTTCATCTAGAGACACTCGTTACCCACAATCCCCATGTTTACATCTTAGAGCTGTTAGCATAACACCATGAAGCAGCAGAACCATAATATATTTACCTAAAGTTATGGCCAAATCATCATTTAGTTCCATAATCTGTTCTGCAGATGAAGCTGCTGAATCTGTACATCAAGAGAGCTCAGACCTCCACCAGCAACAGCAGCAGCTCCTCCGACATCTCCTCCTACTGACCCCACCTCCAGCTCCATCAGCCTCCA
>CAEFZY010076368.1:0-33981 GCA_903066815.1 Brachyrhaphis roseni
CGCGATCTCGTTCTTTCGGTCATGACCCAAAGCTCATGACCATAGATGAGGGTGGGAACGTAGATCGACCGGTAAATCGAGAGCTTCGCTTTTTGACTCAGCTCTCTCTTCTCCACGACAGACCAGAGGTGAAGAGAGAAATCAAGTTATCCAAATCAACCTGGCATAATATGAAAAAAAAAAAGAAGCTTTCTCTTGTTAAGTCAGGTGTTAAATGTGATTAACCACATTTTTGGAAGCTTGAAACTGACAAAATGCAAAAATTGAAGATCACTTAAAAAGAACTGAAAACACTGGCTTCCTTTGAAAAGGTGGCTAAAAACCCACCTGTTTAGAGTTGTACTTGAAACGTAATCAGTTACGAATTTAATGATGGCATTTGACTTAATGTAATGTTTTGATTGTTGATTCTATGTTGCAGGACTTTGTGTTTTTGTGTTAATGATTTAAAGCACTTTGAAATGCCTTGCTGCTGAAATGTGCTACACAAATAAAATTTTACTGATTGAACCTGCATAATAATCTAAAGTAGGATAAAAGATCTTAGAAAGCAACAAATCATCATTCATTTTAAAGAAATTCAAGAACAGCTGAAAAACAAAGTCATTGACATGTATAAATCTAAAAAGGGTTGCAAGTGTAAAGGCCAAAAATCTAACTGATCCTTTAATAAAACCCACATTTTAAAAAAAAAATAGCTCTTGAATTTACTCTGTCTAATTTTAAAATGTGTTTGATGATCTGAAACATTTACCTTAACAAAAACAAAATCTGTAAGTAAATATATACTTCATAACACTTTGTGCCTAAATGACATTCAGTCATCCAAGAACATAACAGCAAACTGAGCACAAACCATGACATCACCACCCTCATGTTTCGCAGACAAAGTTTTTCCCTGTAGAGATCTTGCTTCGCTCACCCAACACGGTGACTGGACCATGTGTGTCATGGTTGCTGTTGACTTTTCCCACAGTTTTAACAGAGCTCCCAAAAAATAATCAGACCAGTTTATTTTCAGAGTGTTTCTTATATAAAATAACCAGCAGATGCTTAAGTTGCATCTTATTGATTTGGATAACTTTAACTGCCCAACAAAAAAGTTTATTAGTGATTTTTTTAACCTGAAGATAGCCACAACATCTGAATCATCATATTTTTACAATTTGCATGAAAACCTGGAAGATCCTATTTTTACTTTTCATAAATATGCAAGATTTATTGTAACATTTCTCAAACCAAAATCAGGCACAAGTGGGATTATTAGCACTTTTTCGTATGTAGAACCAATAGAACTAGAAGGCAGGTGAGAAGGGGTGGTGACAAAAATGTTCATTTTGTGTCCTGACAACACAGAGGCCAGAGGTAGCGGGGTCCTTCTGCTGATGAATCAAATGGATAGATCTGCCTAATGGCTGGGCGTAATTTTGGAGGAGGCATGTGTCTGTGGAAAAGAAACCGATCAGGATAATGGTGAAAAATAACTGTCCTCTGAGGCCTGAAGGAAAAGAAAAACATCTAAAGCTCAGATTTTTAGACAGGTTGAAGTAACCAAGTAAGTGCAGAGTTAATACTTTGTGCAATAAACATTTAGGTTGATTACACCACTTTGACTTCATCAGAAACTGACCTTTGAAGACACTAAATAAAACCAGTTACCGTGATGGAGTTGAAACAACATCGAAGTGGTATATTGGGTTAGGACTGATTCGCTTAAAAACATTCATGCTGCACCCTTTTTCATCTTTAGTGCCGGAAATCACTGCTTTCCTGTTGTCTGAGTGGCCTTAAACATTTACCTTCCTCCTGTGCTGATAGGATTCCTTTGTTTATTGCTGTCTTTTCCCATGGGAATGAAAGCAGATGTAGAGTTCAATGCTAAGTGTGAAGTGCCCTGCATTCCCATGTACTGTATAACAACTTGGGACACCAGAGAGCCTTAAGAAATGCTGTTTGCTTTGACCACACTGCCACCAAGGCCTGTGTCTGATGGTATGGAAGTGAGAGCTGCAGCAAGGAAATTTTTAGATTAGGTTAAAAGAGAACAAAACAGTCCTGTCAGTGAGAAATAACAGGGAACATTTCTAAATCTGCACCAAAATAAGAGTTTCTGTTTTGAGAGAATTTTACAGTCTAAGGTCAAGAAAGATTTGTTGAAATTGAAATTACTGGAACTTTCCTCAGTTCATGGACAATCATAATGTATTTCCTCCCGTTTCAAATCTGCTTGTTTGGGTTTTGCTGTTGTTTGGGTGAAGCTCAGAGCAGGTGAGGTCAGACCGCAGTGCCGCCGTTCGTCGCTGGCTTGTGAGGAGGGCGGGGCTGAGGTGCTGGATGGACACCGGTTGTGGTGGCTGTTTATCATAAACACAGCCTAGCCCAGAGAGGTCCATCTGCTTTGATTTTATTTAGTGATTCCCCCCAGGGACCCTGAGCTGGAGTGAGAATAACAATACTCGAGCCCATCTGTTCCTGTAGAAACCAGCCCCGGCTAAATTACCGCACACTACGAGCGGCTGGCATATGCTGTGGCATAAAGCTACAAGAGGGCATTGTGTGCCAGCTGTTCTGTTGACAAATACTTATCTGGCACTTCTGAACTCAGCTTGCTGAGCTGGTTTCAAGTTTGACTCCAAACTAAACAGGGCAAGGTGTTAGAAAGGGTTCCTGAGGGGAAGGGAAAGGAGGGGCGGTGAAGAGTGTGTGTAATACATGCTGATTTATCCCTGGGTATCATTTTGTCAGAGACCGTCTGGGGAATTGGGTCACTGGATGAAGATTTAATCTGAACATACAGGGCAGATAGTCGACTGAAGCCCGCCAAGTGGGCAAAACAGACAACATCTAATCTTTGTTATCCTCCAGTTAGAAAAACAGATTGTGATCATATTATTATTGTGTTTACAGCTCAGTGGATGATCTTCATCCAAAGACCTAAAGTAAGCTTCGTAATAGTAATCTGATCTCTATAGAGAGAAATAAACATGTACAAGAGCTTTAGAAGGATTCACACACATATTCTAAATAATGGCTAATATTACCCTGCAGAAGTATTAATTCTGAACTGCATATGAAAGATTAAGACAAAATAATGCCTAATGGAAAAGATGAAGTACAGTTAAAGCAATAATTATTGACAGATACACTGTTAGTTTTTCTTTGAAAACAGCTGAAGCTGTATAGAAATCATTTGGGAACGGGACAGATTCTCAAACAGATTTAGCTCTGGACTTCGACTGAAAATGCTTTTATCCAAATTATTAAGCTGTTGTTTTTGGAAGGTAAAGTTGGACCACTATTCAGTCTCAGCCTCAAATAGATTTTTTTGTTTTCAGGATTGCTCATCAATTAACTTTTTCTGACTTTCCATACCAGTTTTAAACTTTCCTGCCTTTGCTGAGAAATGTTGCTGCCACCATCTTGTTTCAAAGTGTGAATAATATGTTCAAGTTGATGTGAGGTGTTAGTATTCCACAACACATCCTGTTTTGCATGTAGGCCAAAAAGTTCAATTTTAAGTGCATTAAATTTGTTTTAAAACTTTCAGTAAATCGCCTGCTGAGTTCATGACTGTTTGACCACAAATGTTCTCCGACAAACCTGTGAGGCCTTCACAGAGCAGCTGGATTTACACACATTTGCTCACAGATGACTTTTTCATTGGATTTTAAATAGTCATTAGAATAAAGGGGGGTAAATACAACATTTTAACTAACTTTTCATATTTTTATTTGTGGGTAAAGTGAAATCCACTTCCATTTCCTTTGGGATTCTTTACCGAGTAAATTTTAAAAAAGGAGTTTTATCACTTTTTCTGTTCAACACCAGACAGCCTGCTACTATAAATATACATTTTAACATATGCAACATTTAACTTATTTGCCAGATGATTCATAATTTACTGATTAAATAAAACTAACTGCAATAAAAGCCACAAGTAGCTAAACTTGAAGGCAAAAATTTCCTTTGTTCGAAGGTGAATTGTCACCACACTAAAGAAGTCCTAAATGTATTTACAACATCCAGCATACCCGTCAAAATGGGCTTTATTTGGTTAACATTTACAGGAACATCACTGACATAAAGCTTCCACCCGTTACATATGTCACACTGTACAGATGTAACACAAAAAAAACATTAAAAACCCCAACCTCTACTCAGAGCTTCCTGCCAGTGAATAATCAGCAATGAGCTCCAGCAGTGCAGGAAGTTTGTTCTGTCAGGATTCCTGCGCGACAGCGGACAAGACCACAGAGCCAAACAGAAAGGTTACTTTTCAACCTCCTTTTGACTTTATATTCTTAAATCCATGATTAAGACATGATTAGGTTAAGAAAAATATCCAAACACATAGCTGAAGCCAAATGTTCGCATACAGAATAAAAAGTATGATAAAGTAAAGTTTCTTAAACGTTTCTATTATTAGGTCAGCAAGGATTACCTAAATTATTTCTATTTGCTAAAGGCCAAAAATAATAGCATTATTTTTTATTACTTTCTTCAAACCCAGAAGATGACATAAACTAAAGTGTCTATTCCTTTAAGCTATTTAGGGAAGCTCCGGTGATGATGTCATGGCTTTGTAAGGCACACCTGTGGATGTATTTTAAGGCAACACACTCAAACACACATCTGCCAAGATGTGTATGACATCAGCCAAGAATTCTGGAAGATAATTGTAGACCTCCACATGTCTGGTGCTTCCTTGGGTACAATTTCCAGATGCCAGACGGTGTCACTTTTATGGGTTCAAATAATAATACGCAATAAGGAACACAGTAACTAGTGACCATATTTTTCAGGGGAGAGACGAGTTCGGTGTCTAAGAGATGAAGGTGTTGGGGTGAAATACTGTATGTGCATCAACCTAAAAGCAAAAGACTGTGAAATTAACTGGCTGAAGTTGGGCAGAGTGTTGTTATCCAAAGTGAAACAACTTACTTTCCTTAAATAGGCTGAAGTGCCATGCAGTCATGAAGAAGCTATTAGTCCAAAGGCAACATAAAAAGCCAAATTTAAGCTTACAAAAACCGACTTATTTTTGCCGTTTAGCAAATAGAAATACTTATTGTATCCCAAACTGACCTCATTTATTGTCTGCATAGTGAAGAAAAAAGGTTTTATTCAGTGTATGTAAAATCTGATTTCAGCTGTTTTTATTCAATGCTGATGTCTGTAGTTTTCTGATTTCTGTGTGTGGTACAAAACAGTTGACCACTTAGGATCTAAATTCAGTTTTCTGCGAGTGGAACATAATCAAAGCAATATTTGTCAGTTTTATTTCTTTAATAAAATGTCTTATTTAAATACACAGATATATGGTGTTCAAAGGTTACACCCATTGTGCCTCTTCATTTCTCATCCTTTGTTAACTGATAACTGAGTCCCTGTTAACAATCAGTAGTTGCTATCAGACAACATAAAGTACAAACACTCACTTAAATATACAGTGAAAGAGGCCAAAGAGTACCCAACATCATTAACCCTGTTTCATTTTTTTTCTGATTTTGTTAGGATTAGAGTTTAATAAATAATATTTGATCAGATCTGTTCTGTTATCTAGGGCCAGACTGGAAGTATCACACGTCACACTTTCATTAAAGGCAGCAAGAGTCAATACTTTGCTTCTGTTGGAAATCAGGCCTGCCAGGACAGGCAGGAGAGGGGAGAAAGGCTTTGTAAACATAAAACATAATTCAGACTTTCCCGTTAACACAAAGAGCGAGACACTGCATTTCTTCACACCACACACTCTCGACTTAGAGGAAAAACTGCCAGACTTCTCCAGTTTTTCACCTCATTGACCCTATGAATGCACAGTGGTCCACCAAGCAGCTTTACAATAGAAGCCATTGTACAAGTCTCCTTTCATGCATTTATCTACCACCTACTCTGCATTAGCAATGCAGGCCATTCTTTAGAGCAACAGCAGAGGAGCAAATTTGTATTCTGTAACAAAACGCTGATGTCTCCCTACCAACAAATTAGCACTCAGGGTTTCAAACGGGAGAGTGTACGAAAAAAAACGTAAACGTTTCCTGATAGGTCCACTTGGTGCTGAAGTTTGTGGCAAAGCGCGATACTTTTACAAAGGCTGCATCTTATTCTGCAAATCATACACTGAAGGACATTTCTACAGATGATATGGAGATATGTAAACCAGTTCACAAAGAGCATGGTCATAATGCGACTGCACACCGAGTTGACATCTAAACTGTTACTACCCGGAGAAATCTATGCTACTAAGAGATTTTGCACAAGGTTTTTAGAACAGCACGTAGAGGCTGGGTGAGGTTTTCCACACTGTGTTGCTTCCTTAATGTGCGATATGGAAAGCTCCCATGTATTACAGTGATTAAGAATAGCAGGACTCCTCTTTTCTTAAGGTAAATGAGGTGAGCAAGGTCCTCCCACAGGCTCGATTTGTTTTTGTTGCACATGTTTAGTCAGCCACTGCGACGCAACGCGCCCCACAGCCCGTCGTCTCCATCCTCCCTCAACAGGGAGTGAATCCTCATAATGCCTACTTTCGCTTCATTAACCACTGCCGATGCTCAGCTGTGAGACACATGAAAGCTACATAGGACTACATAAGGAACACAATACTTTAAACTAATGCACAGTGCAAATAGGCTTCTCCCTTCTTTCATCCATCTCCCTAACTTCCAGAAATGAGCCGGCTTTGAAGGAGAGGATTACGCCAGATAGCGCCCCCTGCTGGCAAACAGCATCTCTTCTATTAGTTCGGCCATAAAAGTTCTGGTCTTTCTCTGAACCGCCAGGCCTGAAGGAGTGGAGATGGAGCGGCAGAGGATGAAAGGCGGAGGCTTTAGGGAGAGGAATCTACTTGTAAAGGCTCATGGTTGGGCTCTGATACATGCACATGTAGGCGTCGCAGAGCAGACGTCGCGCCTGACCCTGGATGCTCTTGGGGTCTAAGGTGTGCAGCTCCTCTGGGGTCATTTTCAGATAGGCTTCCACTTCAGGACAGGGAGACACCTGCGGTATGTTGAAACCATTCTGGCCTCCTGCAACACGAGATTTAACAGTCACTGTTAAATTTAGTCGCTTCGAGAACTGATCAGTAACATGTATACAACTACTTATAAAGCTCTATGCATTTAAAAAGCAAGACTTGTTAAGATAATGAACCTTTTCTTAAATTATTTACATTAAACTTTCAGGACGCGGTAGGTTTTAAAACACCAAAACTCTATTGGAGGTTTTAATGAGGATAATTAATGTTAAAAAAATTGTGCAATAAAAATGTGAAACAGAACTGTGTCTCTGCAAGTGTAGGGTGGGTGATATGGAATTAAAACACAATATTTTTCTACTGCTATAGTGATAACGATAAAAGTGACAATCAGAAATATTTATTACTTTTTTAGGTAAACGTATGACTGTGACTGCATGGCACAGCAATCATTGCCCCACAGGCACAAATACTGCTCTTTAGAAACATATCCACTGGTAGCGCACTTCTTTAGGATGCCAGTCACATAAAGAAGAGTGATTTGTATCACTAAGCTGCGCACAGTAACTGAATTAAATCATATTTTCAAATGTACTGATGCTCTAATTGGGAAAAAAAAAACAGCGGAGAAAATGATAAAGAAAAGAAAAATACTAAAACTTACAATCCCAAATGACATTCTTTTGGAGGGTGTAACAACATTAATTTGAATTTGTTGTGAAAAACACAAATCAAAATCTTTTTTGCAAAAAAAAATCACGATAAATGAATGATATAATTACTCTTCCAAATTAGAGGAGTTAATTTAGGAAATAGATTCAATGATATCCTGAAAAACAAGCAAAACAATAGGAAGGTTGAAATATGTAAAAATACTAAGTATGAATCAGCATGAGCGTTCAGTGGTAAAGGCTTGCAAGGATAAAATAAAAAAAGCAATCTAAACTTCCGTGTGATATGCAACTATTTTGTTCTGATTATTGTGTCAATTTTTCCCCCCAATATTACTATTATAGCTTATTAAAAAAAAAATTATAATTTTTTTTAGATGATATTACATGTTGCCTCAGAAGATATCCAACATGTGAACAATACTTAAATTGTTCAGATCTGAGTTTAGTTACTTTACTTCAGAACAAAGTGCTGTGCAGCGGTCACACCCACCATCACGGTCCGCCATGCTGTCAAAGAAGAGCCAGGCAGAGTCGGCACTGCCGTACTTAACGAAGGCCACATAGTGACTGGTTTCGATGCACAGCACAGCGAACAGCTCCATCCGCTGGCGGGGAAAGCCGCCCTGACGTCCCTGGCCTTCCTGGAGCTCCTTTGGGACGGACAGTTTGTTGTGTCGATGGGCTTTCCTTTTCGGGTGGAGATGAACCTAAATCAGTAACAGCAGAGGAACAGTCATCATTGTGGAGAAATAAAAGATGCCAAATTTGTTTTTTAAGATAATATTTAGAATATAAACATAAAGGAATATAGTACTTTAAGTAATATGTTCTACTAGAATATTATAATAAGTAAAAGCTATCGCATTCTAGTGTAGAAATGTCCTCTTTGCGGATATAATCTCTGTTCAAGAAAATGTGGTTTCTTTGGATTTGGCGCCACCAACTGGGCAAGGATGATTTAAACTGATGTCGCAGCACAATTCTCTGTTGCTTACCTGCGTATTGCACTTTTCACAGAACTGCTTAATCTTGCCAGCAGTGATATCCCCGTCCTCATAACAGTCTCTGCATTCGTAGAGAGCCAGGCCTGCACAGATGCGGCACTCCCTCGGAGCTGAATGAACAACAAAACACAAGCCTTCATCGTCAAACACACCCTTCTTTAAGAAAAAAAAAATGCTTCTTTAAATACCAAATGCCACAGAGTTGTGAATCACCTCTACAGACTAGGAAATAAATACAACTCACTGTCTTCAAGAAGGTCTGTGATATCTAACTCTAAGGAGGGAAAAATCTTGTTGAACATTTTGAAGTCCTTGCCAAAGCGTGGCATCTGGATGATAAGGCAAGAGGGAGCCTAAAGGAAGGGGAAAGAAAAAATTATGATGATTATAACCAATCAGAGTTGAAATTGATTTTACACAGTGCAGAAAATATAAACATTCCTAAAAACAAAGTTCTACCTACCTCTGCAAATTTCAAGTCACTGGTTATGAAAGACCACTCCAGCAGCTGCTGGCTGGTTGGAACTCCAACCTTGTCCTTCTTTTCCATAAAGATTTGGTAAAAATAACAGTCTTGGACTTTCTGACCTGCAGACCTGGAAGATGAATCAAAATGTCATCACACGTTACATCACTTTTTTGCATACTTATCTCTAAGGTTACAGATATCGGCAATCGTTCACAAAGGTTTACAGGTGCATTGAAATTAACTACATATCATTGAAATTAATTTGTTGGTAGTAATTCAATTGAGATTCACACGGTGTGGCCAGCAATTGGAGACAGTAGCTGCATTTCCATTACAAATGTTAGAAAAATTCTATTAAATTTAGAAATTTTGGTGTATCCATTAAATATGAGACGCAATTAAAATCACACATAAATACGTTTGTTTGTACGACAAGTCATTAAAAAACACGCCACAGCAATCCTGTCGTCTTCTTTGTCTTTTCTGCCAGTAATAACATCTGGTTGTTATAAACCATGTTGGTCATGTGGATCATGTGATGAGAACAAAAAGTGTTTCCATTGCAGTTATGTGGAATACGCCAGCTTCAATAAACCACCTCCTCCTAATGTAAAAAGCTTTTATTGAAAGATGTGAGTTGTCTCAAAATTGGAGTGCTTTCATTGAGCAAATTGATTTTCTTAATTCCAGTTTGCAAAATTATATGGTCAATGGAAATGCAGCTATTTCCAGGACATAACACATTCCATATGTTAAACCACTTCTGAGACAAAAAAAAAAAAATCACCAGAAGCCTCTCACCTGGGCTATGTCCTTTGTTCATATTACAGTCATGTTTGTGTTTTATGTGGATATAAAGGTCACTGGTTCTACAGGAAGAGCGGAGAAGCACAGATTCCAAAATGCCTAAAGTCCGGTGTTAAGTTTCCACAGCCAGTAATAATTTGGGGAGCCAAGTCAAGTCATCTTTCCAAAGCCAGCATAGTAATAAACCAGGAAATTGTAGAGGACTTTATTTTTCCCTCTCCTGACAAGCTTTATGGAGATGCTGATTTGATATCTTTGGAACCTGCTCAGACTGCCATAAGTACCAATACCTGGTCTAATGAAGATGGTAACATTGTACTTGATTGGCCTGAAAACTTGTCTCAACTAATCCTTAAAGAATCTATGGAAATTTAAAACCTCACCAGTGCCACAGGCTCATCACGGTAATTCATTTAAAAGGAGCCCCAACCACATACTGAATGTACATATTGTACAATACATGGACGTACTATTTTAGTACAGCATACTGAAATTTTTGTATTAAAAAACATATTTTCTTTTATCCTGGCCTCATTCATAGTCTTAAATTGGTGCTAAGCCTTGTTGAGTATGTACTATTTTCCTTCCACTCAATATTCCATTATTACATGCTTAGTTGCAGTACTTTGAACAGTCAGCCTCTATAGCTTTAACATTTAGTGGCTTAACATCTGGTTGAAGGTGCTAATGTCACTATACTTAACGTCTATTGATGTAGCGCATGAATGTGTGGGGCATTACATGTAAAGAAACTGAATTTTGAAACTACTGAAATAAATCCCCCAGTGTGTCATGGATATATAATACAGGTTATGAAATAAATTTACCTTTCAATGATATTTAACTTATTGCAAAGAACCTGTAAAATTCAAATTAGTAATTCCTAAAACATCAACTTGTCACTCTCAATGTGAGAATATATCTATTAAGAATTAGCAGATTACCATTTTTAAAACAAGAAGGAACATGGTTTTATTTCTTCCCACTGTTCCATGTTTGTATAACTTGAGCAACTTGCTCTTCAATTCCCAAGCTCTTCCTGTTCCATTCAATTAATTAGAATATAAATTAATTAGAAGCATAAACTGGCTATTGAAGTAGAAAATATATATAGCTACACTACTCTTAAATTCTAGAAATGGGAAAAACTCTTTACCACCAATAACAGAAATATATTACAATATCTGAAGACCGACTTCTCAGATTAAATACACATTAAGAAAGTCTCTATATGGCTATGATTTTACTTGTAACTGGCTCTTTCTGTAATAACAATATTATTGTCATTAATAATCTAGCAACACATGTAACCTCAAAGGACTTTACATTTTTCCCCTTACCTCAGCTTCAGCAGTGGATCCACCCTCAATATGTGATGGAAAAGGATATTAAGGAACTCCTCAGGATCTGCAGATAAAAAGTACTTCACTGAGGTTTGGTATTAATGTAGTTATGTGCCAATGCTGCCATCTACTGTTGACACAGAAAATGTTTGCTTCAAGAGTTAGTAATTTTTGGAATACATTTATTAAACTGGATAAATCCCAAAAACTTTCAGCATAAAAAAATCTCAGTCTAAACTTAAAAACTCAAAAATTTAGACGGTCATCAAAATTATATATATATATATATATATATAAAATATCTCAGGGGAAAACTCAACCTTTTTCTTCAGAAGTGAATCCCGAGGCAGCTTCTACTTTCTCGAGGATCCTCCTGAGCTTCATCACTTTTGTAGCACAAACGTACCCGTGTCTGGAGAACGACAGCGACAGTGCTAAGGTCAAAGTTCAGTCACAAGGGCATTTCAGGTTTGATAACATAGTGAAAAGATCAATTACTCTGTTCTTTCAATTGGGTTGTGACAATGCCTTGCAAAAGTATTCATGCCCCTAGAAATCTAAAATATTGTTCACACCTGCTAAAACCTCAAACTTACCTGGTGGTAGAAGAGGACATAAGCTTATATACAGTCTACAACAGTTGGTTTTTTTTTTACAAATAAAATCTTAAAATTGTGAGAGCATTCATATACTGTGTCACTTATTTAAAACTTATTAGAACCATCATTAGCGGTATTCACATTTTTACATCTTTTGGGGAAAGTTTTTAACCACATTTTTACATCCAGTCATACCCTATTTTGAATTGGTCTTATAGGTAAAATACTCTACAGCTTATGGTTGTAAAGTGCCAAAGAGTTAAAGAAGCACAATTACTTTTGGAAGGCACAATATTTGAAAGTATGTCATCTTTCTTATGTAAATACAACCTAAAAATAGAAAGTTTCTTTGTCTAAAATTATGACAGGCAGGTACTGTTATGCACCTGGAGTACAAACACTTACATGCGCAGTGGATTGACTATCTCTGTGCGTAGCAGCTCCTGAGTCTCTCTGTAATACTCCACATCAGTCTTTGATCGTGGCCTCAGCAGAACCGTATCCAGTACAGAGCTGAAGGAGAAGAGACTGCACAGCAAAGCGCAGAAATATTTACACCATAAATCAACATTACTGTCTGATGGGCATCTGCATATTTAACAAAAATGACCATTAAAAATAAAGTTTACTGTAACGGTGAAGGACCACTGACCAGAAGAGGGTTGAATCCAGGTAGCAGGAATTGTAGTGGCCTTGAATGCCTTTCTTTTTTCCCACCATGACATCCAGACCATCATTCTCAGTACGTGGGGGTGTGTTCTCGTGCACTACCTCACTCAAATAGCCCCCAAATGCTGCAAAAGTCACAAGAAGTAGCCGTAAAGATTTTAGAAGACAAAAGTTATGACACATTTGATCATGTCGAGTCTATCCTCTGACTGGCTAACCGATAGAGTTGCACCGCTCTATGGGGTTGGAGGAATGGTGCAAGGATGGGAAGCGGGAGTCAGGCCGGCAACATTTCAGCTTCACAAACAAAGCTTTTTTGGGTGGGCAGGTGAAATAGCGAGTCCCCTTGAAGGTGCCATCGGTGCATCCAGGACACTCTTCTTCCTGAAAGAGAAGGTTCAAATCGATAAATGTCATCAGTGGAAGGGATTACTTTAAGCGTGGGCTATAGAAAACACAGGTTTTCTGTAACAGATGTTAAGCAATTTCCACCTAATGCTAATACTTTCTAAAGGAAGGTCACATTTGCCCCAAAACAATGAGAGGAAAAATGTTCCTGATGTACTACAATGACTTAAAATGTGAAGCCTTTTGTGAAATTTGCTTGTTCGCTTTTTTGTTGGGTGTGGTGACTTCCTCAAGTCTGCCCATCATCATAAAGTTGCCAAGCAACCACAAGAAAAACCGGGAAGTCATTGAGATCGGCTAGATGACAACTACTGAGACAAAACCCCCTATGAAACCACAGATTGTCCTATTTTGCTTTTCCATTTCTACCTTTGACAGAAAGTCAGTTGTCATGTCTTCCAGGGTTCATGCACTTTTCCCACAGCAAATAATTATTGCATTTACAAGTATTTTAGGTAGGTTTACAAGCTTTTCCAGCACCATATTTGGGAGATAAAAACAATTCAAGAGCATTACATTTCACAATTATATGACATCAATTATTACTGTTGTCACTGTTTTGTGATAGTATTCTACAACCTTACACACACACACCTTACGCACCTGACTTCAGACATCAAGAAAAAATTAGTTTGAAAGTTTGAAAATAGCTGGCTTCAATTGTAAATGTTTTCCAAATGTAGGTTTTAAATTAAACGTTAGATTGCACTTTATTACAAAACTGTGCAGTTTGAATATCAAGCATTTTCAAGGACTTTATACAGAATCAAGCACTTTCCAAAACTTCAAAACACCCAACTAAAATGTAAGCATTTTCAAGGATTTCATGTGATCCCTGGTATTCCCTAAAAAACACATATCAGATACTTGGAGCTGCTTACTTGTTTACTGGTTGTCAAACTATAACTACTAATTGTCAAATTATAAACAAAAGGTTGTGTCTCACCAGTTCCAGTCCAGCCAAAGGCTCCAGCAGGCCAGGCGGCAGGCCCACCCAACGTATTACGCCACACAGAGGGGGGTTCTCCTTCACCTCCACCAGAGACCCCACCTCAAGACCTGGCTGTCCTCGTGGGGGCGTCGGAGGCCGTGGAGATGGAGGGGCAGCGGGTGATGGGGGCTCGGGCTGCTCGCCCATTACAGACCCGACAGAGAGAGAGATGGGCCCCTGGCTTATGTTCTCGGGGGTCTTGCGGTTCAGGCTGAAGGGCAGTGAGTGGAACTTGTTGTCACTTGACAGCGAAGAAGAGGGCGGGGCTCTGGAGGGGGGAGAGGACTGACTGAATTCTGGAGGGGTGTCGGTGAGCGACTTGGCGGGGTCCTCTCCAACTGCTGAGGAAAACCCAGAGAGCAAAATTTACCATTTGGTGGAGATGCGATCTTTACCATCTTAGAGATGTTGTATGGAGGAAAGTGAAAACCAATGCTTTGATGACAGGATGGTTTCAGAAACTTTTTCACCAATACTCAATTACAGCTATCTCAACACATGAGGAAAATAAGCCTGTATTTCACCTAGTTTGAAGTTCATTTAACATAGTATGGTGCGCCTGTGAAAGTTGCCACTTATTTCAACCTTTTGCATTTGATATTTTTTCAGTTTCACCTGCTTTGAGCTGATCTTTTAGTCTCCCACTGAATTTTTTGTTTCCACTTTAGTGACGTTTTGTCTCTAATATTCAAATTTCTATAATCTACAGTCTATTGTATTGACATGGGTTCTGCTATTAAATTGGTTTACAATGGACATTTTGTTTACTTGATAGTAACAAACAGAAAAAGTATGGTCATAAATTTATACATAACGTCTTTTCAAATGTGGCTGCAGATTTGTTTTGATACCCAGTAATAAGGCTAAAATGTGCCAGTATCACACTGGTCTTAAAGTAAAATTACAGACTTAAAATCTATTTTTGTGATTTACCATAAGCTCTTGAAAACTTTTAAAGAGTTAGCTCATTGGGGAGTAATGACACACTTCATCCATCTTGTTTTGGTTGGTTAAGAGGTGTAGACAGAAACAGCCAATGACTGAAGCCAAACTGTTCACTGAATTAAAGGGACAGACATATATGCTTAAAGTTGCTCAGAAGGAGAAACACGCAACAAATTTTACAAGAAAAGCTTCTAGAGGAAGTCGAAGCCTTGACATTGAGGTGAAGGTGGAATACTAGCAAACATGTAGAGCTACAACCTAATCTATTAGATTAAACCATATCCATGTGTTAGATTAGCACAGTCAAAGTAAAGCTGAAGTCTAGTTGGCAATCTGTGGCAAGACTTGAAATTTATGCTGATATACTTCCCAAAGCATGAGATAATGCATAAGGTAGAATGAGCAAAAAGGTTAATCTTTAGTTGTCCACATTTGGTGCTGATATGCCTTGAAAAAAAAGCTGTTGTAATTTCCAGGGGGGAAAAAAGAGTCAGTGAGTCTTCACAATTTTGCATTAGGTTGAGATGAACTTTCAACAAGAATCTCAATGAAATTAACTAAAGTTTGTGGTTGTAATGTAACAAAATCTGTTAAAAACACTAACTAAAGACCTACGAATGAGTAACATTAGGCTGTTTTTTATACACAGCAGAAATATTCCGTCAGTAAGAAAAAATGCAAGACAGTAGCTTCTTCCACTTAATTCATGATAAAAAACTACAAGCATCCAAACCATAAGACAATACAGCCCCAAAAGCGATCCTTTGCAAGATGTAAATGACAACATGAGCATTTTACAGGATGAGTAAGCAGTTGTAAAAACAGCATTTCAGCATTTATGAATGACCTTCTCATTTCCGCAAAGTATAGAGAGATATTACAGCGTAGAGCTAAAACACTTTTTCACTGCCTTGCATTTTTACTGCTGTCATGCCAAATGGAAACAGTACAGCCATTTATTTCTACTGTATCTGTTAACCCAGTCAGAGTTTTAGGGTTCATTTCACATTTTATAACACATGCATTTTTTTTCTCTTCAGTATCAAGAAAAATAAATTGTCTCATGTAAAAAAAAAAACATCAAATCTCAGTAGGTGTTGAAATGAAAAGCTTATTTACAACTGGAAGATACTGGTAACAACATGAACCATCCAGTTCAAACACAACAACAAAAGGATCCAGATTGTGTGCTGACACCAGTGAAACAATAAAAAAAATAAATCAGTGACGTGTTGTTGAAAAAAATTAATCAATTATGATCTCAGTGACAAAAGCTTTTATAAATACTCAGGCATGCAAACAGCCACACAAACACACTGAATCTATTATCAGCAACTGTAGTCAAAATAAAAATAAGGCATATGACAGGCTGTTGCAACGGTTAGCATTTTTAAAAGTTTTTACCAACACCCATCACCCCAACATGAAACAAAATAACACTGAAATGATGATGAAGGACAAGACGAGTGGGAAAGTCTGCTTAGCAAGCTCCTGCATCAACCTACTATCTAGATTTCTTCACTGTCAACACAATTAGTTGGACACATTTACTTCAAGTCCGTTGAGTTTACATTAATACTGCTGCTATAAAACGTCAGTCATTTTTGCGCAAAAATGAGGGTGTCATTTTATTCTATTAAATGCCAAATAAATATAAACTGATGCAGAAAAAACTCCAATCATTCAATTCCTTTTAAATGGTTAAAGAAAGAAAAATTATGAACTAATATTTGTATTTTTTGCATCATCAGAAAATTTTAGGACACATTCATTCTGTTTTTTCTGTTCTTCATGTCATCGCTCTCCAATACAAATACATGTCTGTTTCTATAAATGTGCCACTCCACAAGCAATTTAGACACTAACATGGAAGCAGTCATATCAAAAATATTTTGCATGTAGAATTTTATTTTTAAAAAATTTATAAAAATCAACATTTTAGGAATATACATTTTTATGTCATATACAATAATGGTTGCTTATTTTGCACATGTATAATTAATCAATCTTTTATGTAACCTACTGAAAATACAATAGGTACCTGTGATAAAATGTGTAATTATGGTATTTTTGCTTTGAAAAGGGATTTTTGGCTTATATTCCACAGCACCGTCTTGGCCTATGTGACAAATTTAAAAAAATTCAGGGGCTACAAAGATTTTTGCAAGGAACTGTATATCTTATAATAATTACAGTAGTAAAGAGAGCAAACTAGAGTCTGCTGCATGCTGGATGGGTTTGAATTAATGTTTAATTTTCTATTTATATCAAACCAAGTCAAAATTGTTAAGATGTGGCATACTATACTAAGAAGGTTGAGGTCATATTTAAGGAAACCTTTATTAGAAAAGCCAACTGTACCAGACTGAATGTGTCATTACAGAGTAGAGGTAGCTCAGCAGTCAGACAGAACCCATTTATTGGACCAATCAGTATGCAGCTTGTGGTGAACAGGAGCTTGCTAATGAGACGGCCAACATCTCACGAGTTTTACCTTCATCAATGTACCATGTGCTTTTGGATTTGGGCTGCGCTGGGGGATCAAGAGAACTCCCATTTAAAGTATAGTAAAAGTCAGACTTGCTTCTACCGCCACACTGATGAGCTAATCCTGTAAGTAACGCAAATACATGAGGAGGGAAAAACAAGAGAAGGGTTTAATGTGCATGTGCACAGCTGATTAGTATGAATCTGAAGTTGTGTCAACAGCAATGGGACATAAAATCCAACAAAAAAAGATTAATTAAACAACTACAAACTAAAGGAAATCACAGCAAAGAAGAGCAGTATTTGCATCAACTCACACCTCATATCCTTATTTTAGCAAGACTGCCCATCAGATGTTATCTAAAATGGTAAAAAGTTATTGTTAAGTGTGGTTTATAACTACACATAAGTCTGTGAAGCCCTCTAAAACATGAGAAAAGCAGGCAGCTGTTCACTTATACAATAAAAAGCATAATATTCTGGTGTGAGAGGCTTTTTTAAGAATTAGAATCACTAGTTAAGCAGTGGAAATGTTAGGTAGCTTAGCATCATAACATCAGTGCTGTACCTTTGCTCTTTGGTTTGCTTTGGCCAGAGGATGATTTGTCGCTGCCTCTGGGGGCAAAACTGTGCTTTGGCAGCCTTTGGTCCTGCATGGAATATTCTGCACAGAAAGAAATTCAAATTGGAGGCACAACACTACAAAGTAAGTGAAACTAGGAATTTCCATCTTTTTTCTATGTTAAAATCCAAAGAAAGCTAAAAATATTCAATCCTTTTATTGGCTACGCAATAAAATATTTAAAATGTTTAACTAAAAATTAGTTCAGGGAAGAATTCTATGTATACTCAAGATTAAATGTGGACTAAATGTAGACTACCAGAGTTTTAAAGAAAATGGAGAAATGTAATAAATTACAATGTCAGTACTTATAGATCTGTGTTTTTCTCAAGAGAGATGGCAGAAACATGCATAAGCAAATCAATATGCCACTGTGGAGAACAAAGAGCCAGAGTATCTCACTTGACTTTCAAAAGCAAGAGAACCATCACTACAAAAGGCGCTCTGTTCCCGCTGCAAACCAAACACAAACTCAGACTGCTCAGAAGGAGCGCAGTGCTCGTCCGAGGGAGGGACGTTTCCAGAAACTAAAAGTTCCAGCAACGCAAACGTGGAGTAAAAACGTCGACACAGATGTGGTGACTCACCTGGCATTACGTCACCAATGGGAACAAGTCGAGTGTGCTCCAAACTGGCAAAATCACACACCAGTTTCCCTTCAATCATGCCATCCCAGTCTCCGATAGGATTGTCCTAAAAGAGTTGGAGACATGAACACGTTGACAAGGTCTCAGGTGCTCCTTATCATTTGATGCCTTTGTGCTGGTGGCCCAAATATTAAATTCCCTTGATTCTGATGATTAGTGAGGCCAATTGTCTTGTTGCACAACCTAAAAGATGTGCTTTAGCTTGATCTTGTATACTACTACTCCAAACTATGCAACTCCTCTTGACTACCTAAATAGCAGATCTTCCAACTCAGTTCGTTTCTTTTGAAAGCTCCAAGCAGAAGCTTGCTATTCCTCCTCCTCAGGTTCAAATTTAGGCTTGTGCTCCAGAGGACTATGTGGAATAAGGTTGAGACCAGAGCGACTAGCAAGAGAAGGCAGGGCGAGGCTGGACGAACAGTGAGGCAGAGCAGTGGGCTCTTCTCAGCTCCCAGTTGGCCCTTTGCCACGCTGTTGGGTCATACAGCTCCAAGTCTTTACCTCACTCCCCGCGTGACTGCCTTGCCTTTGTGTGGGAGGCTCAGATGCACTGAGTGGGCTGCTGCGGCTGCTGCTAGCAATCTGTAGTCAAATGCTTCAATCTCACTATGAGTACAACGCCACAGTAGCCATGGATACTAAATGAAAGGAATAGTCATTGAAAGACAAAAACTAAGACAAACGTGTCAATATATTACATACATATTAGTCAACGTATTATTGTACCCAATACAATATGTAATCTTGTTTCATGGCATGGAATGACTAACCTAGTACACAGACATCATAAAGTGAGGAAACTACAACACCCTTAACTGGTCTGTCACTGACTAAGTGTAACTTTCGTTATCAGTCAGAGCAGAGACTGAGTACAGGTCAGGTGTGATGACAAAATATCATAATTCTTGTATTTAAAAATACTGAAAACAAATCAAAAAGTGTCTAAAAGCAAAAATTAATCTTCTAAAATTAATATGCTGTAAAATATTACAGCAACAACACTATAACATATTATTTTTATGCAATTCTAACAAAAACAAAGTATAAAGACAGACTAAATTTATAACTTTTTTTAAAGTTAATATTGCACAGAATGTTACACCTTTCTGCCATTTTGCACTTTATAAAGAAACACAAACATAACAAGTAGAGATGCACAATATATCAGCATCAACATCAGTATCGGTTTAATAATTAAAACTGGGCCAAAACTGGCCATGTGGTATTTATTTGGTCATGTGACTGTGATAGTGATGCAATACAGGATAAACTGAAGCAAAGAAATAATGTCAGTGGTTTGAAATGGTGTTGAAAGTTTAGGGAAATAAAGGTTACATATATTTCTCCTGCTTAAGTCCATCGTGGCATAATTTAAAGTGTCACTATGAATCAATAGATAAACCCCAACATCTGATTGGTTAACCACTGCATCACCTCAACCGCACACCATTAATTTTATCAATAGCAGTGTTAGCACTCTCTAGCACTTCTCTCGTATCTCACTGAAGGCATTTTAAATTTTGGGAGCAGTATGAAAGAAACGTTTAATTTTTTAAAACTTTGGTATATCTTTAAACCAGAACCCGACCTAAACCCAGTGCAGGTCAATCTATAATAACAGTAAAATGTCAGAAGACTGGACAGAGAACTCTATCAAAATACAAATCATCAGATTAACAACAATATACCACATATAACACCATGTCAAAAAAAAACAAAGGAAGTCCATCTCTAATGCTTACTGACACTGCTGAGTAGCAGCCAGGTGCTAATAATTAAATTTATTGACAGCCTCATCAGTGGCAAGTGTGAGCATTTCTATATCTTCTCTGGAGCATCCAAGTGTGTTTTAACATGAAGACCAATGAGAAAACTTCACCTAAAGCACAACAATTAGAATATTAAATGTTCAAGTAAATTAAGAAACTAAACTATTACTTATCTGGAAGGTATTTCAACCTCTCCTTCCTTAGGACAAAACTGACCAAAGTTGAAACGTTTAGGCATAATGCACAGTTCCATGTTTGCTGATCTTATCTACCCCAGCAAAGGTCTAAAAATTTGCCACTGCCTTCTTCTGTCGTGATAAAGGTTTGACTTATAGGCCAGCCCATCAGCATTTGTTGTGCTAACCATATACTTCGCTGTACAAACAGTTTACAATTAAAACAACTATTTTAGCCATATGTATTTAAAAGTATCCCATTTTCATGTCCCATCCCACTTTTGTCTGGATTTAAAACAGCAGGTACAGCATCCTATTTTACTGGAGCCATACTTACCATGTCAACTCCCACATAGTAACCCAGGCTCTCATTCCCTGGCAGCAGGTCACAAAAAATGACGGTTCCTCTCTCGGGCTCCTCTCTCAGCACCACCCTGGAGTTGATCTCCAGCGGAGCATAGTCCTGGTCATCCTCCAGTCTAACTTGATTCTCCTCCAGTGGGCCCAAACCTTCGTCATCATCATCCTCCCAGAGTTCAAGCTTGTCCAACGCCACAAATACGCCACACTCCTCCTCACAACGGAAGAGCTGTCGACCCTGGTAGGAGCCCTCCGTGAAGCCCTGACCCCGACCCTCCTCCTGGGACACAAAAGGAGAGAATGTCAAACTTAATTCAGAGAGAGACAAGACAAAGCTGAAAGAGAGAGATCAATGCATTGTTCACCCTGCATGGTTTAACAATTCTTACCCAAAATGTCTTCTTACATGCACTCTTATATGGCATTTTAGGGAGGTAGCGCTTGAATGCATTATCTGTCTCAGCCCCCTCATAAACACTGAAGCAGGACTTAGAATAAAAACAACATTGTGCTACAATAGGCAACCCATTGTACCTTGCTGCTGTACATATGGTCTAGAACAAACTGCATCACATCAGGGATTTAGATTTAGTACTAAGATTATACAAAAAACTATTGCCATGATGCAGTTGTTTGCTTACATCTTTTTCAGTCAAAACACTAAATGAATGTAACACCAATAGTACAAAAAGGAAAAAATATTTACATTTAAATAGTTAACTAAGTTTAAAAAGAATCCAAATAAAAAAAAGGCCAAAAAAGAACTGCTTTTTGATGTCGAAAACACAGATGTGATGTATGAAAATGAAAAGACATTTGACACTTCCACTAAAAATAGCTGCAAGTTTAATCTCTGCAGCTCAGCGCTTTGTATAAACAACTTTAAACGTCCATCATGTTTTTAATGTTTTTTGTTTGTTTGCTTTAAAGGTATAGTTCTAATTTTTTTTTCAAGTGAGGTTCTGTAAAGTATTTTTATATATATATATATATCTTTTCCAAGGTTTTTTGTGGGCTCTAGTGGCCCTTATTCGAAGGTAGACTGACAGGAAAGAGGGGAAGACATGCGGCAAATGTCGCCGGGTCCGGGAATCGAACCCACGACGGCCACGTCGAGAACTAAGGCCTCCAAACGTGGGTTGTGCTAATCCCCTACGCCACCACAGCACGCCCCGGTCCTGTAAAGTTTTTAATCAGAATTTTTTTTTTTCCCTTTTCTATAGCTGACAGATGTCAAATCTGATTTTTGAAATAAAAAAGCAAAACACAAAAGAAAACAATTTTACTGAAGATTAAGTCTTAACAGTTTCAAGATTGTTGCTAAGTTTGTTGTCTTAGTATGTTGGCAGGATGCATTAATTTTCCTGATCTACTTCGATTCAGCAGTCTGGCTTACGTTAGTAAAGTAAAGTAAATGCTTAGGTTTTGTGACATGCTGACATTTGTACCATGGCATCCAAAATGTACATGCTTGTGTTTTGGGGTTTTTTAGGCCTTGTAATGTTTGGGGATTACGGCAGCAGGTCAGAGTCACTGATAAGACCAGTAGCCTGTGCCAAAGTAGGTTCATATCATAACACAGGCTGAAAAGACGATGACAAAGTTAACAGTATCTTGTCATAGTTAATATCCTCTAACAGTGTTGACGTAACATTTTGAGTTTTAAACAGCTAAAGTTTGAAATGGGGCCAACCTATTGATTGATAGAGTTTGATGAATTAGATACGGAAGTTGGAGATCGGATCAATTAGAAGATCACGGAAAAGTTCATTTAATTCAATAATTTAGCTTTAGAAATGGTAACTTGTAGGTCACATATGGCTTGATACATAGTTTATTCTATGAATACTTAATCTTTGTTGGGGGGTTTTATTAGTCTTGTATAATATTTTCTAACAAAACAATAATTTAGAGATTTATTACCTGTAAGTAGTGATGAACAGAATTAACTAATAATTGCACAATTAAGCAATATGGTAGCCCTTATTATTCATTCCTCGTTGACAGAAACTTATAAGGTTAAATTACTTTATAACTTTTGGCTTTAAGAAAAAGAAAAAACAAACAAACAAACCAAAGTAACATACTAGTGTGAGAAAATTTGAAATATAAGTTTATTTTCTCTTAAGTCAGGTTCCTACTTTCACAAATCCTAAAATAAAACACTAAGTTACAAAACCACAACCTCTTTCCTATTGATGAGGTGCAGTTCTCTTTTAACCTAATTTTGTTCAACATCTGTGCAGTGTTTTGGTCTGTGGTTCTAGCAGACATTTTCATATTTGTTTTGCATGTACCTTACGTTATCTGAATATTTTTGATTTTCATGTTATTTTCCCTTCTTTATAAATGTTTTATTTAAACTGACTTGAATTATTTTTTTCTTTATTAGTATTTAATCTATTATAATAAAAAAAATAAAATAACAATCTAGTTCTTACCAGGAGCTCCACTCCAAACCAGATTCCAGACAGGGCTCTGTCAGGAAGCAGCGAGCCTTTGAAGCGGACCACTCCGGGCAGAGGTTCATCCCCTGAGCGCAGCTGCACGCGCACCTTGGAGCCGCAGTCGATGTCTCGGACCCGTTCGAGCCGCTCTTCGTCACAGAGCAAGTTGCATCGCTCCTCACAGTTAGTGATAGGGAAGAGCAGCTCAGCCAGCTTCTCATCCAGCTCCACCACATCCCGCTCATCCAGGCTCAGCACCACGTTGGTCTGGTCCAGGATGCGGAGGCTCTTCTTGCCCTTACACGGGGGCAGCGTGCGCCCCAAGCTGTTGCGCTCCTGGCAGGCTTGGCCGAGGCTTCCGCGGGGAATCCTCAGGGTCTTTTGGGTGGGCTTCTCCACAGTGCATTCCTTCACGACCATGTAGAAGCGCCAGTCCTCCCTGAAGCCCCCACTAGGCTTCTCCCACAGGGCAGAGCTCATGGCTGCATGGCAGACTGGAGGCCCAGTGCCAAGACAAGCTTGACTGGCAGTCTGAAATTAATAGTAAAATAGTCTCCCCTTAATGTATACACGAGCAGTCCATAAGAATAAAATTAAAATGTATGGAAGAAGCTAAAAATAAATCTAGCGATAAATAAATCTTTTCTTGTGTCTTTTCACACAAGAAAAGACGTTATCTTTAATCTTTGCTATGACTAAAGCGGTAAGACTGGATGAGTGAATGCCCCATATGCATGGTTGCAGCATTTTGCTATTCGTAGCTTAACAAAACAAAGAATTTACAGATTTACAGATTGAGAAAGACTCAAAGATTTTGCTCATTACATAATGCAAAAACACATGCAAAATAAAGTGGAGATGTTATTTCAGTTTTCAGAAATCAGAAAATCTTACTATTATAAATATTGCTTTTTGATTATATCACGGCCAAAATACTACAGCCTAATACCAAATCAGCCAACATGAATTCCTTTGAAACTGTTTTGTTTTTAACCATCACACTGACGTAACTGTACTCCAACGGCCTACAGAGTCAAAAAAACTCAATATAGTAAAACCAAAATAGTTTTAGGAAGATGGTGGAAGGAGAATTTCACATCATACATGTGGAGCTGATGCAGCACCTGAGTAATATGTCAAGTTGGACCAATATATCTGAGAAATGTGCAATGCCTTGCCCATCCTAGGCTATAAAGAATTAAAATGACTTTGAAGGCAAGAGGGTATATAAAGTGGTTGGTGAGTGTATATTTGATAGATCTGATATTCAGTTTAATTCCTGAGGTAGTCCATCAATGCAACCAATTCGTCCGTGTATGACACCTCTGTTTTCAGAAGCACCTCTTGTTACTCAAACATACATATTTAAAAATACTAAAAATAGTCGGGAAGCAGACAGTGGATTTTTTTTTTTTTTTTTTGCCACGCATGGCAGGACTAACAACAGCATGGTGGATTTCCCCTGATCACGTCTCAGATATGACAGTGTTCAGCATATCTCCTGCACCGCATCCGTCATTTGTTAAAAGGATGACAGCAATAATAATAATAATAATTAAAACACTAGTTTACTTCACATATTTTTACTTACAAGAACTGACACAGCATCTGGACAAATCGTTAACTCTTTAATGTTACGGATAGAGTTGGACAGCAATAAAAGACGTCGTTGTACCAGCGTAACCTATTTTCAACCTGAAACGGGAAAGCAGTTGTTCTATGACATTTATTTCTGTTGTCTCTCAGAAAAGCTCCACATGACAAATTTTGTACAGGTTGTCATTTAACGTTTTCCTTGACAACTAATAAAGGATTGTATCACCAGGCAGAAACAGCCAGTCAATGCACCCCCTGTCTGAAGGAAATGGCTAAAATGAACCAAAGTGTCATTCATAACCAACGCAAGCGAGGCAGACGGCTTACCTTCGAGACAAGGCAGATTACTCGGAGGCTGTGGGTGACTGACAGATCATTTCATACATCCATCAGTTAGAAAACGGCTTCTAAAAGCATGATAAATTTCTTCTGCTATAACCTCTGCTAGCTCAACCGCTAGCTAGCTAACGCTAGCGTTCAAAACAGCTGAGTGTCAGGCTAGTTAGCCGTGAGAGCTGGTAAGGATTCGGGCAGAGGACTGCCTCCAATTAAAATGAACTAATAGCATTTAGATATTGGTTCTATATATATATAAAAAAAACTTCAAACAAATGTAGTCTATGCAGCATACATAGACTACATTTATTATTTACAGGAGACGACCTCACCGTTGGTATGGCGTGACGTCACTGCGCTCTCTCATAGACATTGGCCAGCTAGCTTTTTTACTTGACCTGTGATTGGTTAATTCTGTGTGCTTGAGGAAGTCTTAGTATGAGGGATTTTCCCACTATGTCATGAAAACATAGTTAGGTTGAAGTACATACACACACACACTTACACTCTGAAGGCATTTTTCAGTGATATTCAGTAATTTAAATATTTAAATCTTAATTAAATTGGCTACATTGTCATAAAGCAGGTCCCCAAACTTTGCAAACAATGATTTGGATTTACTTAATATTTATTTTAATAATACTACATACCCAGTATTTTTGCCATAATTAATTATTTTCTCACCCCAGCAGGAGGTGTAACATCTTGAATTCAAGATGTTACAGATTTTCTGAGTCACTCTATCAAAATCAAATTAGACACGTGTATAACGCAGTATCAAAATGGCTTGGTTAACCACCTGGAACACACTATGCCCAGTGTGATATGGTGGTAGTATCCTCATTCTGTGGGGATGCATATGGAAGCTGGTTAGAGTTGATGAGAAAATGGATGGTGATACATACAGGGTAATCAGGGTAATGTAACACCCTGTTAGAGATATTTAAGACTAGGGCAGAAGATTGCCTTCCACCACAATTAATATAAACATACAGATGGAGCTTCAGTAGAGGATTAAAATCGAAGTATTTTTTTTTGCTAAAATTACGTAATAAAAGTTCAGACTTAAATCTATTTCAAAAATTCTTGAAAGACTTGGAAATTGCAGTGACCACCCCTAGCAGCAGATTTAGCATGGGACCCAGAGAACTGACGCACCCTGCAGCAGTGGTCCAACAAAGTCAGGGAGCCCAGGCCCACCAAGCAGCGACTAGGAGAGAATCAGCACACACCTGAACACCCAGCCCCAGATGCCAAGAACCACCAATGTCCCGTATATGTAGCATGATTGGAACTTTTTCCAGGAATAAGCTGGATACGGAGCCCCACAGGGAGTGTTACAGGAGGAAATAGGCCCCACAGTTGGTGAGGGCTTGAGATAGGGAAGAGGAAACTATACTCCCAGGTCCGGGTACAAACAGGGGGTAACCCACCCCAGACTTCGACAAAACGGCCAGCTCCTCCTCCTGGCCTCCATAAGAATTCAATCATATCTGAACCAAATAATAGTTGTGAAGGCATGAATGTGATTTTATTTGTTCTGCTTTTCATCCAGTGACAAGGAATTACAAAGATCAGCATGGCATAGTTTCCATGCCATGCATGAACCTATGCCAATATAAAAGATTATATTTTACACCATGCTGTATTTGAGAATTAAAATTTTGTTAAATCATTAGTAGTTGATAGGAAATATTAAAAGTCTCAAACTGACATATTAAAGGAAAAAGTACACATACAGTTGAAACACTGCTAGAATAGCTTGGTTCTTTGTCTAACCAGGTTCCTCATTTTCTAAAAAAAAATAAAATAAAACCCTTGGGGGTGCTGTGGTGGCACAGGGGCAAAGCACGACCCACGTATTGAGGCCCTAATCCTCGTGGTGGTGGTCACAGGTTCAATTCCTGGCCTGGTGACATTTGCCACATGTCTTTCTCCTCTCTCATTTCCTTTCAAACTACTTTCAAGTAAAGGCCACTAGAGCCAACAAAACCTTTTTTAAAAAAAAAAAAAAAAAAACCCCTATTGATCTATTTTTAGTTCTGGGATTTTCAATGAGTGTTGTGACACAAAAAAGTTGAATATAAAAATCTTTATAGCTATTGCACATTAGGCACAAAATGACACTGACATCAAGTTGCAACAGTAAAAAACAAATACATTAAAATAAGAATAAATTACAATAAAAAGTCATTAAAAACGTTTCATTTTGCACACTGTACAAATTATAATACACACTGTATACATGATCCCAACAACAATTGTATGAAAATAATGGGTGTATTCCAAAACAGAACCTCTGAATGACATCACACCAGATCAGAAAACAAGCCGTGACTCAGTCTGCTGCATTTCTTCAATCTCTGCTGAAGTGAGGTCATTATTTTTCAACCTGGAAAGAAAAGGAAGAAACTGAAAGTATTCATTATCCAAAAGCATGATGTTATGTAAGGTGATTGAAAGAAAAAAGGGCTGGTGTTTTTGAATTTTGCATCACAACCAACCTGTGGCCTCAACCTTTAGCTTGTTATCATTCCAAGACATTTGGGATAATTTTACTATCCTAATTTTCAGTTTGGTAATGTCCCCATTCTATTCCAGCATCACTAAGTACTTAGTGGTGCTGGATAGGATATGGCTATGGGCTGTACAATGCATGTTGGTTATATTTTATTTGCACACAAACACTCTCGTATAGTGAGATTTCATCTGGTCAGTTCAGAATGCAGATTATAAAGTCAAGCCTCACTTTTCCTAGTGCTAGACCTCGGAAAAGTGCTTTGTGAGAAATGTCTAAAATTACCTGCTTGGTCATTAAAAATATTTAACTTTGCACACTGTAAAGCAAACTTCTATGAAAGTTCAAACTGATGTGAAGGAAGACCAGCAAATATTCAGCAGAATTTAGTAGATTCACACCTGTGGTTGTAATGCAACAAAATGCTCTGCAAGCATCAGTTAGCCTGTTGTTGAAGAGGTATTCCAAGACTGTGTGTATGGGTGTGGTTTTGCATCACCTACCATACTGACTTGACATGATGATTGTGTTTTAGGGCTTGAGTCAGAGACTCCACCCCTGTTCTGGTTATGCGGTTCTCAGTCAACCTTTTAAAGGAAATAATGCACAGTCATTTAAGCACTGCTGCAGAATTTGCCAAAATGGCAAACTAGACAGTTAGCTCATGCATATGACATCTGCACTTGTTAAATGTATCAAAACGCTTTGCTAAGACTTACCAGAGTTCCTCCAGTGATGTGCTATTCCTGATGATGTTAGACATGGCACAAGCCCCTGCACTTCCAACACCATTGCCTACAAGACTGCCAGAGTATTATTGTACTGTTAGTTTTTGTGTTCTTTTATTTTGGAAATACAACAACAAGCAGGTGGAAATGCTATGAACTATCAAAGCTTACAAAGTGTTTAATAATGTTTAAAATAAATATTACCTGAGCCACACAATGGATTCGCTATTCTGCAAAGCATTTGCAATGGCTTCTGCTCCTTCATTGCCTATCTTATTGCCCCATAGCCTTTGAATACAAAGAAATACTCTAAGTACCTTATAATATCTGAAAAACTGAATGCATGAAACTTTGCGCAAGCATTTTTTTTACCCTAAATACTGCAGTGAATGATTGAATTTCAGTCCCTCTGCCAGCTGCTTTGCTCCTTCTGCTGTAATGTTATTGTTGCCCAGCCTGAAAGACAAAATATACTGTCATTATTCTATCACAATACACAGGCATTGTGAATACTGTAACTGTAATCTGTGGTCTGGTTCCACTTTTGATGATGGCATGAGCTGACCTTAAGGACAGGACATTTTGTCTAGTCTTCAGCAAGTAAGAAAAATGCTTTGTGCAAGCATCAGTTAGCCTGTTGTTGAAAAGGCTGGACAAAATAAACAAAGTGATTATACAAACTGATAACATTTCACTTTTAGATTTAAATTTAAGTAACTGTTCTTGATATACTTACGCAATTTTCTGAAAGTTTTGAAGGTGGATGACTTTGTCAATCAGTTTGCGAATGCCCTCATCTGTAATGTTATTATTTCTGAGGCTGTTAAGCAAACAACATGCAACTTTGTTAACTATGAACGCTTACATCAATATGTTACATTTGTTTACTGTTATAGTTCAAACAATCAAACTTCAATAAACTTAGTAAACTGATGGATACGGTCAAAAAGGAAAACTAGTGAGATAACAGAAAAAACATAGAGCAAGCTCAGTTTGGAAAATCAATTTCTACTGGCGATGAAACCTAGTGAGAACATAAGCTAATACAGAGCAAATTTTAGCCAACTAAGGCAACAAAAAGTTGAGAATTTTACAAACAGTCAAAGGCTCACTATTTTATCAAATTTCATAGTTATACAATTTTACTTTAAATAGTTATTTACATTGAATATGGCTCATATATGGTGCATGGTACTTGTTACATGCAGTCTACATAACAACCTGAAATGATGAAATCAAAGTATTGCTTTGAAAAATAGTAACACATAATCTGCTTAAACTACAGTAACAAAGTTTATGTTTGAGATATTTAGATTATTGATGTCTAATTTCTACTTTGGAATAGGGCCAGTTCTACAAGCCTGCTTGGCTTTGTCATAGATTTTTTTCACAATAAACAAAACCACAAGTCTCCATATGAAGATATGTATAACTAATTTCACTGTTGGCTGAACTCTGCACTGTAAAAAAAAAAGAATATTTCTAATTTACAGTAAAGTACTGACAGCTGTGGTTCACAAAATTTTACAGTATAAAAACAGCAAATTTTGTGGTTTCCAGAATTTTACAGTATTTGTAGGGCAAATTTTTGGCAACCACAGCTGCTGGTATTTTACTGTAATTAGAGACTTTTTTTTTACAGGTCGTATGTTTCGCCATAATAAATCACATCATTGCACTGTTCTGTTTCACTTATCCTTATACAAAATCATTCTCTTTATGAATCTTGACTACCTTCTCAAGGTGAATCAAAGGCTTAATATTGGTGGGTTGATTTTAATCACACCCTCTTTCCACCTCCATTAATTTCAAGTAATTGAAATAATTATCTGAAAAAGTTTAAAATAAGCTGAGATTGACCCTGTTGGATTAACCCTTTAAGTTAAGAAGAATTCAAACATTGGACTCACTATAGAGAGTTACAAATGTGCATGCAGGGTAGAAGCTGCTCCACTCCAACATCGCCAACTGAATTGTTGTCCAGCTGGATGCCAACAGGATTCTTTAGGTGTTGCAGCACATAAGCAAGTGCAGTGCACTCCACAGGGCCGATGTTACAGTACGTCAATTTCAGGTGCTCAGCCTCTAGCTTACTCATGGCATCTTTAGCAAGTCTGCTATTCTGCATTTCATAGATGCACTTGATGAGCCAAACAAATTCTGGCATTGCATGCATGCTCTTCTTCTCTCCCTGCACAGGTTGAGGAATTGACCTGAAATGTTGCTGCATGCCTTTTGAAAGACATTTTTCTGCGTGTTTAGTCTTCTTCTCTACCAAAACACTAGACCTGCACTGGAACCAGACCTTTTGATGGTGCTGGGACAGAAGTCCAGACACAAAGGTGGCTGTGATCTGCAGATTTGATGTTTCTGCTATTGTGGAATGTTCCTCAACAATGTTCGGTGCATTGGTTGAATTCAGACAAGCTCCAAAGCATGTACCTCTAAGCCTCTTCTTCTTCATTTCCTGCAGCTCAAAGAGTTTAGAGATAGCTGAGCAACCAGTGTTTCTTGACAAAATGGCAAAGAAAGCAGCTAAGAAGCATTGCAATGTAATATGTAGGAACTCGTAGCATTTACTGTTGGCCAGGGACATATTCTTGCTTTGAATGAGAAATCCCATGCAGATATCTGATTCAGTAACACCACATGTCTCCATGTCGGTTACTGAAAAGATATAACTGGAGTTTGATATTCCCTCATAGGCAAGCTGTCCAAGATGTAAGACTGTCCCAAGATTCTCCTGCAGCCAATTTACTCCTATGGCACTCTTAACTGTGCTGTGGTGCTGGAAAAAGTGTTGTAAGATCATCAAGTAAACATCAGTGATTGTTTGCAGGCTTTCCTCACCACATCCAAGCAGCTCCTTGTGGCACTGTGAGACTATCCAACAGAGAACTGGACTGTGGCACAGTCCAAGTAAAGCTGTGTTTGCCTGTAGTGATTCTAAGACTTTGGCAGCCTCATTTGGATCACTGTGATGTTTTCTCACAAAGCAGTCAATGCCAGACGGGGAAAAGCCTTTCAAATGGATCTCTTTGTGTAAGTGTTTCTTCAAAGCAGGACCCACTGCCTCTGGACGACTGGTGACAACCTTTCTCACTCCTTTCATAAGAGAACCCTGGATTAAGTTAAATAATAGTACATGAGCAGGTGCACGCTGGCTGGGGCAGCAAATCCTATGTTCGTCCGCAAAACTTTGTTTGAGCTCATCTAGACCATCAAAGGTGAAGAGGACAAGATGAGGGTGGTCCAGAATGAACTGGAAGATCTCCTCCTGCCCCCTGTCCGGCCAACAGCAGTGCTGAAACAGCAGCTCTTGTACTGACAGATCCCTTTGCTCTGAGTTCAATCTGCGACAGCTGAATGGAAACAGAAGGAGAAAGTCCTGGAGGGCCTTCCCTTGAGCCCAAAGAAGGTGTAGCCTCTGGAGCCAGGTGCTCTTTCCACTTCCTGCTTCCCCGGATGCCAGCACTGTGTCTGCATCATCATTTACCGACCCCACAGGTCCAATTATTTCCTCGAAGTCCATAGATTTGTAGTTATCAGCACTGTTGTTCGGTAGCTCCATCTGGACTTCAGTGTAGATGTCATCTAAGGGCATGTGGCTGGTCCCTCCATAAGTACTAAGGAAGCGGGACTGTGCTGACACAGAGCTTCTCAATTTCGTCTGGTATTTCACAAATTCTGAGGGAAAAGAAGGAGATACTGTATACACAAAATGTGAAACATAGTAAACTCCAATGAGTTTTGTATTTGTATTGATAAGAGTCTCATTTTCTGCAGGGAAAGTTCTGAACTGACATAAGCTGAAAGACCAATCTGCAAGATGGAAGCAAAAACGCCAACAATTACACAAAAAGTCAAATTATAGTTTACAAATGCACTCAGGAACAGTGACCTTAATTTCTGCTCACGTGTTATGGGGTTTGATGAAGTGTTATATCACAGTATATTCTTTCACTAATAGAAACAGATTGAAGCAATATGAGTGGACCATTAGTTGCTTCACATTTCACCTGATTTCTTTACCTATTGAACTGTAAAGTCCATAATGTTATTCAAACTATCTCCACTACCATTTTATTGAGCTTTTTTTTTTTTGTTTATTGACACATTTTTAAAAAGGAACCAAACCTGAAAATTTAACCACTGTAGTCAAAGATACCTTTAGTCAGGCTTAGGTTTGTCTGCTCCAGGCTTGATTCAGATTCTAGGCTTTGCTGAACATACTGCAGAACTACCAAAGACGCCGACTCTCCTTTGGATCTGACAAGATCAAGTAGACGTCTTGCCTGTGAAAACAACAGAAACATTCAGATCACAGAAACAGCTTAAGATTTGGGGAAGACCTTGACTTAAATAGATAAAACCACAAAAGTTTCTGAGGTGTCATGTGAACATTGTAAAATAGAAAGATGGTCACATGGTGAAATGTACAAAAATATCCTTTGAAAGTGAGCCAAGGATCACTTTTAGAGATATTTGATTCATTTAGGTCACATGTCATATCTCTAAAATTTTTAAGGAAATACCAATTCCAGGTACCACTTTGACATTTACTGCAAAGGGACAGGCATATATGTACATCATAACAGTAATAGGTATTTTATGAATGCATATGTTGATGTATCTTAGCCATAGATGTACACAAGAAAAGCTTTATTGCTAGCAGGTCAGACAAGACAGTTTATTAATTTTTTGTTCTATTCTAATAAAGAGCGATGTGAAAAATTATTTGGCCCTAAGAGAATTCTTCTGATTTTATGATCTGACACATTTTAATGTATCAGATCATAAAATAAATGACAAAATGAAGCAATGATAAAATAAAAAAAGATTTTTATAAGCAGGCTAAAAAGCTATCCAAAGCAACATGGCCTGTGTGGATAAGAAGTCTATTAACTACTATGAACTGCCATCACATGTTTGCCATAGCTGGTAATGAGTCTTACATATAGTTATTATGGTCACACCATAGAATGAACCACTCAGTCAACAGTTGTTGGACATTGTCCTATAAAATTTTGTGGTAAAGAGCAGAATTCATGCCATCATGAGTCATATTTCATAGGCATACATGTCCTGGTCCTGAAGCAGCACCTCACCACCACTTTAGGCAGTTGATGAAATACTGTCGTTGTTTTACAGCTGATGTAGAAGGACCCATACTGTCCAAACGCTTCCCCTTTTGTCTTGTCACTCAAAAATCTAATTTTACCAAAGTGTTGGGGTTCATGGGCTGCACAATGGCGCCTTGCAGCAAGAAGGTTCTGGGTTCGATTCCCGGCCCCGCGGTCTTTCTGCACGGAGTTTGCATGTTCTCCCTGTGTATGCGTGGGTTCTCTCCGGGTACTCCGGCTTCCTCCCACAATCCAAAAACATGACTGTCAGGTTAATTGGTCTTTCT